>CAUJNA010002056.1:0-45864 GCA_963377175.1 Effrenium voratum | reverse complement strand
CCTAGCATTTTGACTGCAATTGGTGATTCAAGTGTCGCCCATGACATTGTAATGATCTGGACATGGCGCCGAGGCAAATCCGTGAATGTCGTGGCCAACAAATCGTGGCTGGGGGCGCTGCAGCCAGCCAGTCAAGAGGCTGCGGAATTTCTGGCAGATCTCATTTACACCAAGAAGTACGACGAGAAGGTGAAGAGCGTGTTGCACACCAACTTTGACGTGAATGCCCTTCTCGAGCGCGATGTGCTCAAGCCCATCTGGGACAAGCTAACCAAGAAAGCCGACAACACGGCTGCGGCAACGCAGGCGGAGTCAGCGGACGAAGGTGCGTTGGATGACGCCGCCCTTGTGAAAGCCGCCATCCGCCTTTCAGAGCCCAATGAAGCCAAGGCAACTGAGGCTGTCCATGCAGTTGAAGCTCTGAAGACTGAAGACAAAGAGTTTCTGCTAGAAACTGAGACCACCGCCAAGGACCTTGTCAATTCCCTTTTACAGGTCGCGGTGGCTGACCAAGAGATTGACAAACTCATCCTTGCTTTGTCGAAGGTGGAATTCCTAAAGTCGCGAAGCCAGGAGGGTTCCCAACTTTTCATTTGGGACGTTGAGCAGGCAGGAGAGCATAAAACCGACGCTCGGAGGTCACCCCCTCCGTTTCAGAAAGACCACTTCGAGAAAGTGGTCAAGGGCGTGCTTTTTGCACGAAACAGGCAATCCACTTTGACCTTTGACGACTCGGACGGGCCGCCTCCCCCAGACGCTTCGGATGTGTTGCCTAGCTTATTACATAAACACAGGATGCGTGCGCCGTCCATGCGTTGCTCATCTTAGGTTCTTGTTCTTTGACTGAGGCCGGTCAGGCCTGCATTCTCATTGGAACAACCTGTTCAAGGGCATCGGCGTGACTAAGATGTGGAATTTAATCCACACTGAGGCCTCGACAACTGCGAACAGGAAGGCCAGGAATCTGTCAGGGACGGCGATTGAGCGTGGGGCCAGGGCCTCAGCGTTTTAATGTGATTTTCTCGGAGGCGCGGGGGCTGATAATGAGGTCAACGTGATTAACTTGGCAGAAAAGGTCTTGGTGACCACCACGGATGTGCAAAAGCTGCAAGCTATCACGGGAAGCCGGAAGAACCTACATTTTGAGGGGACCGTGTGTTCAGATGCTGCGCCATGGATAAACCAAACAGTGCGCGGTTGTTTGGCGCGCTCAGCTTGCGCCCCTTGTTTGCGTGCGAGTTTCTGAGGTCTACGGGGTCCCCCGGCTTGATTTGGCAGGGCTGACAAGGCTGGCACCTGTGTTCAAGCACGAGTTGCTTGGAAGCTTCCGCGTGGCTGGTGCACCGAACAACCAACAGCGAACAGTTGGAAGTGCAAAGGACAACGTGGCAGGAGAACCGATCACTTGGAATCCAAGGCATTCGCACATGATCGAGGAATTGTTGCACCGGTATCGGCCACGGGCTGTCACACTCATGACAGCAGCAGAGCCTGCGACAGCCAGCGTGATTTTGACAAAAAGAATTCCAGTGACAGCAATTTGCTCCTTGGCTGCATCGCAGTTTGGTTCTGGTGCCCAAGAAGAGCACGCCAGGCTTCTCACAAAAGCACGCCAAGTGGTTCAAGGCCCAGGTCTGCACACAGCTCCGCGCGGCGATGACTGACCCTGCCAACGACAAGATTTTCAACGCAAAGCTGGGAAAACTTTTGCACCTTCCGCATCCGCAGAGCAGCAGCACCCCTGAGCCTTCCACGTCCACGGTGACAGGCAAGAAGCGAAAGTCGCGGGGAGGTGCCAATGCAAAGCCGAAGCCAAAGAAGGCTGCAAAGATGAAGGCGGCTCCGAAGAAGAAGTCGGAGAAAAGTCTGATTGCAGAAGACGAAGAAGACGAAGAAATTGAAGATGAAGAGGACGTCGAGGAGGAGAATCTGAGTGAAGACTCTGTGGGCAGTGATGACTAAACAAACTGTGGTGCCACAGTTTGTGCATTCTTTTGTTTAGCCAGCGCATGACAATAATGATGATAGCGGGACATGTCTGTTGGCAGCGAAGCAATCACAGACCCAGGGCAGATTGCAGTTCGGAGCGCTGCGAAGAAAATGGGATGAACACGCTGCTGCAATTGTGAGTGTCCTGTCTTTTGAACTGACAGTGCACGGAGAACCATTTGCAGTCCACGACCTGTGCTCTTGAGCAGCTTGCGCAAACTGCTCATGAGCCCCTCAAGCCAGTAAGTAGCATTGCCATTCATGAGCGGCGGCATTGAAGAAGGCAACTTTTTCCCGAGCCTGAGGAAGAACGACAATTGCGATGAGGCTGACTCTGGCAACGAGGAGGCTCAGCCTTCCATCGAGCAGCTCTTCGGCGAGGCGGGGGGATGGGATGATTCTGATGAGCCGGAGGACGAGAACGAAGATATGAATGAAGAAGAAGAAGCAGAAGAAGAAGAAGACAAAGACGCAGGAGAAGATCCTCCATGTCCAGTAGCGAAGGCCAAAAGCCAAGGCCAAAGCCAAGGCCAAGGCCGAAGCCAAGGCCAAGAAAGAGCCCAAAGCCAAGGCCAAGGTCAAAGCCAAGGCCAAAGCCAAGGCCAAAGGCAAGGCCACAGCCAAGGGCGCGTCAAAGAAAACCACAAAGTATGACAATACCCGAAAAGCTTTCTTTGACAACGCTGCCAAGAACGGCCTGGATAGTAATGCTGCCCGGAACGCCTGGCTTGAGAGCACAGAGAGGAAGAATGCGATAGCTTCAATGCCAAGTCCTGAGAGAAGGCAACGCAAATTTGCGAAACCTCCTCCCGCTGATGATGTAAACTAGACCTTGTGGCAATGTCTGCTGCGGGCGCGCAGCAGACCATGGCATCGCGTGATGGGCAAAGAAACAAAAGAGCAAGCATTGCGTGTTGGACCTTGCAAGTTGCGACTGTCCTTGAAAGTTGCCATGTTGTTGATTGATGTTATTGCCCTGCAGATGTTTTCGCTTCACATCTAGGCTACTGCGCGTCAGTCCCTCTTCCCACAGACATTACTGTGCTACCACAGTAATTATGTCGTCATGGTTGGCCGACATGGACAGTGCACGGTTTCAGCCAGGCGACCACGCTTGCTTGGTGACGTGGAAGTCCAGCTTCTTCCCGCTCTATCAGCTTCATTCGGAGATACTGGAAAAGTTGCCATCGTGTTTCGCAAAGGGAGCCCCATCTGCATGGAGGAGTTCAGGGATCTGCGAGTGTTCATTCATGTGAACAGCGACGATTATCTGGAAAGACATTACACAGAGGAAACTGCAGACTGGTGCAATCACGAAACTCGCACTTCCTCAGTGCAGCAGTGGATCGAGCATCGGCCTTGGGTTCAGCTGGTGCAAGGGCCCATGAAGAACCTGATATGTGCCATCAACGAGTACAAGTGGAAGCATTATCAGTTGCGGTGTGTGGTGTATGACATTCAACGTGCCCCTTATGGTGGAAATTATGGGCCCCTTTCCCATGCTTCCTGGGAGAAGCGCTTCTTGATTTGGGGCTGGCAGGACGAGCTCGATCGCGTGCCTGACCTGGTTGAGTGGTCCCAGGACTATTCCTCGATACTTTGCCTGCCAATCAGTGACCCCGTGCCAAAACTACGGGTGATGCTGAAGGCCCTTTACAGACGAGACGTTGACATGATTCGCAGGTTCATGCCACTTTCTCTCTTTCCTGGCAACGCCATCTGGCATCGTGATGACATCGAGCAGATGACTGCAGTACAGCGTGAATCTGATGCAGAAGGAGAGGACGCTGACATGCAGGTTCAGGATTCGGAGTTTCTATTGGTCGACACCGCCGACCAGGTCCCTGGCACCAAGTTCGATCAAATTGGCCGTGTCCAAGTTGGACCCATCATCAACAGTTCGCCATGGCACCAAGATCAGCGCGCAAATCAGCGTGCTGCCGCCAGCTGCGGAAACGCAGCTGGAACTTCAAAACCAGTCACTGTGTTCTCCTCTGAGTAGAGACTGAGACAGGCCCGACGCCAGCCACAACGCACAGTGTTTTTGAGGCTGAAGTTGTGTGGCCTTGGATTGAAAAAAATGCATCGAGCCACGGAGTGTGGTGTTCGCATGTGCATGAGCACTGCTAGGCTTTGTTGTGGTGTGAGTGCACGGGCATTGCTGCTGCTTGTCGTCCTGCCCTTGACTTGCATCGCCGCAGTCATTTAGGCCCGAGTTTTGCCGAAGGTTTCCAAACATGTCGTCTGAACACGAGAGCACGGTGATTTTCGGCAGTCGGGCTGACCTTCGCGCAGAGCGGAAACGCAAGCGTGATGTGTCGGGGGACTGGGACGAGCTTAGCCACCCAGACTTGCGGAGCATTCTGCAGCAGAAGGAGCGGCTTGGAAACATTTTGATGAAGTATTACCCCACGCTCCTCCATTTACCTGCGGATGCCATGCCTGAGACACCGCCTGTTGGCAACCATTCCTACACGGTCACAAGCCTGCAGGATGCTGCAAGATTATGGTTAAGCTGGACAACTCAAGCTTTGTGGTGAAAGGCCTTGGACAATCACAGAAGTTTGGCTTCGGGATGAAGTTCTACGTGGGGAGTGCCGACGATTTGCCACTGAGTGAGCGAGTTATGCCAGGGCTTGTCGCAGTGGCTTGGGCAGAGGCCCAGGTCCTGGCAAGGACGTGGCAGCAGAAGAAAGATTCCGAGCAACCTGATGTCGGAAGCCAAACAACACTGGCTTGGGAGCAGTTCAGCCCTGATCGACTTTGACTCCAGTACAGATTGGATCAGGTGTTCAAACAACTGCGCCCCCGCAGTTGGATGCCTTGCTGTTTTCCCAAACGGTGGTTTTTGCAAGCTGCAATTGCTGCTTGCAACATGGTCGGGGAGACATGCAATTGACATGTCGCGGGGAAAGCTGAGAGTGTGAAAAAGGAGCCCGCGTGAGTTTCAACAGCCACTGCGTGTTCATGTGTTTCTCAGACCTTCCACATCACAAGGCCAGCCATGCCTGCCAGAGGCGCCAGAGCTCCTTTCGGCAATTGAATTGTTGAAGCCCCCCCCGAGGGTCACTCTGCGCAAAAGATGGGGGCAGGCGGGATTTGAATCCGCGACCTCCCTACCAACTGCGGGTCCGCAGGTTGGTTCGGGCGCGCTGCCATTGCGCCACTGTCCCTTGCTCCCTCTGTGGCAACTTCGGGGCCTGAACCCGGCCCAAATTTTGAACAAGTCTTCGGAGCCAACACGAATAGTTTTTCCAGCTTGAAAACAATTTAGAGCTTGAACCCGGGGCCCAAATGGAACATCTTTTCGGGGCCCGAATCCGGGACCCGAATGGTATACGACTTTTCGGGGCCCGAATCGGGGCCCTTTTCGGGGCCCAAATCCGGGACCCGAATGGAACAGCTTTTTGGGGCCCGAATCGGGGCCCGAATCGAACAACTTTTCGGGGCCCGGGGCTCTTGGCTGTGGATGTTTCTCCAGGGGCTCTTTGGAGGCCACCGTTTCAATCTGCACATTTGTGTCCACCAGCCATTTTCGGGGCCCGAATGGTATACGACTTTTCGGGGCCCGAATCCGGGACCCGAATGGAACAGCGTTTCGGGGCCCGAATCAGGGCCCGAATCGAACAACTTTTCGAGGCCCGGGGCTCTTGGCTGCGCATGTTTCTCTGGGGGCTCTTTGAGTTAGACTATGCCTCTCCCGTCCAGATGGGGGCATCCTGGCCCTATACCCCCCCCTACACTTTTGAGCACTTTTTAAACACACATACCAAATCACCCCATTTTCAACCTCCAAATTGAAACACCTACTAAGTTAATCATGAGAAAAATCAGTATTCTCATCATCAACTTCATTTTTAGCATAATTTGTCCAACCTTTAACCCAACCCTTACACTCATTCAAAACAACAATCCTAACTACATACTAATTCACACCTCCTCAAAAATGTCACTCAAAAAAATCAATCCACATACCAACAAATGTTCACCCTCAACTTCCAACCATCAAAATTTCATTTTTCCACTTCATGATCCAAACTGCAACCCTTAACCAAAACGAATAAATTCAAACTGTCTAATAAACAATAGCATTTTTCAATCAATTCTCGCCCTCAAGTTGGTTAACCATTAGAAAATGGAATATTCTAATCGTCAACCTAGTCTAGTTATTTTCCAGTAGCTTTTCCTTGTGGCCTTGCGTCGCCTCATGTTGCTTCATCTTGTATTTGGTAATCTCAACTCCACATAGTGGACATTGCACTTTTTCTCTGTTGGCTTCCCTGTAACTCTTGTTATACTCCTTGTTCTTCTCAACTGTTCGTTTGCGGTAGTCACGTTTTTGATCAACACAAGCGTCGCATGACTTCAATCCATACACAAATTCTTCCATTCCCTTTTCATTCCTGCATCTCGTACACATCTTCTTCTCCATGTTTTAGTAAGTAGCCTTTTCTTTAAGTAGGAATGTCCAAGGTTCAGCCGCCAAAACAACCCTATGTTCGCCCCGAAAAATGGTTAACCAATGGAAAAGGGAGAATTAAAACCGTTAACCCAAATCTTGAAAACAATCCCAGTAAAATATGGATGGCAAAATGCGGATGGGAAAGGCCTATGTAGGAAAGCACCCCCACGGCTTATACGGGAAAATTACACTATAATTATAACATATAAATGTTTACATGTTATAATTATACTATGGTTTTAATCATCATCATCTCTGTATTCAAGTAATTTAAATTCTGGACATTCTACAAATTTAGTGTTATGTGCAAAACACCTTCTACAATATTCATTGTCGTAGATGTATTTAACAACTTTATTAGAGTCTCTGATCATATTATTGTAATTAAATTTCGTTCCTTCGCAACAATAAGCTATTCTGTTAACATCGTTATTGTAAATGCCTCTATATATGTTTCTTAATATGCTTATCTTGTCAAACGAGAACTTGAATTCTACTTTCAAGTCTTGTTTGTCAGGAAAACTATGACAGCGAGAGAATAAGTAAATATATTCATTTATGGCTGTTCCTCTTTCGGGGTTTTTAACTGCCATTTTTCTCCTTCTCGCTGACTTGCACCCCTCGCATTCTTCATAGTTAAATTTACACATGTTATTGATGATATTACTTGACAAGTTTAACTTACTTAACTCAACTTTCTCGTCATTTAACTTACAATAGCAGTCAGCAACACGTTTATCAAATATGTTTAGCATGTCATTTGTATAGATCTTATTTAAGAATTCATTCATAATTTCCTCTTGTTCAATCTCAGTAAATACTACCATTCTGATGCTAACATATATAGGTAATATTTCTTTAAATACATTTTCAGAGAAATTATAATTTATAGAAATATTTTTACCACTATAATTACAACATATAAGATCTTACATGTTGTAAGTATAGCAAAACTATGGTATCAAAGGCTTTAATCTATGTATTTCCAGGGGTTGTATTCGTTTCTTCTGTTCCTTCCTTAACTCTTTTGTTGCTTTTACTTTGTCTCTGCATTCCTTATGTTTTGTAAAATATTTCTTCCATTTTAATTCTATCATACATTTTGTGAAAATCCTTTCTTGGCTTTGCTTCGTCGCATTTACTGCAATGATAAACCATTGTGCATCCTGTTTCTTCTTCATCATCTGTAGAACTCATAATATTAGTTATGCCAATATGTCTTTAAACGGATTTTCAGAGAAAAATGTTTTCAATCAAGAATAAACCCCTGTATCTTCATCATAGTCGATTTGATAAAATGTCATAGTGGAAGACTTCGGTTCTTTAATTTCTTTGTTATTAAGTTTGTTTAAATAAATATTTCTTTTATTTTTATATTCACCATTGGTTCTATCTACTTCTTTACTTTGATAATTGTTTGTTAATGGTTTCTTCTTTTCCATTTCTTGTAAGATTTCTAAAATATTCTTATTCTGTTCTAAAACCTTGTTCAGTTTTTTAACAATCTTTTCTAATCCTTCATCCATGTAAATATATATATTATATTATAAAATAAAACTTTTAAAACTAAATGTTTAAATTATGTTAAATCTACTCTTTAAATACTAATTTTTCATCATTTGTTTAATAGTTTCCTGAGTTTCCTTATCACCATTATCGGATGGAGTAACTCCCTTCCCAAAGCGTATAGCAATATTATGAACATCTGTTTCTAAGTTGATACTGTCTTTAGTTTTATCAATATTCATTTTCTTATCATTCTTACTTAGTTTGAAACTTGTCGGAATACACGAGCATTTACAATTTCCTTTCTTTTGTATTTCTAATTCATTCTTCATTTCTAACATCTTTTTACACATTGGACAAGCAAACTCAATAATTGATGCTTCTTTAACAATTTCTTCTTTTTCTTCACCAGTTGAAGAAACAACTGATCCTGCCTTAATCTTTTTCTTTCTTCCCATTTATATTAATATTTACATTTTTATTTTTGATATACTGTATCACTAACTTAATTAATTCTAAAACAAAATAACATATTTTTTTAAATCTATTATCAGTTATAACAACTTGTTCTATATTCTCTACTTCATCTATGATATTGATATAATCTGAATAGCTTCTATTCATATAAAATAACTTTAATATTATTTTATTATGTCAGATGTTCCAATAATAAAACCAATAAACATAACTGAATATGAATTCAAACAATCTAAATATGAGCATGTGCCAAAATTACCATTTAGAAGTATTATAGTTGCGAGTTCGACAGGTGGCAAAACAGTCTTGGTTCAGAACCTTATCTTAAATGTTTATAGAAATTCATTTGCAATAATATTTATATTTTCCCCCAGCGTTCATAATGACCCAACCTTTACAGAAGTTAAAAAATATATCAGGGATGAATTGCACGTGGATGATGAAAAAGAACAAATTTATTTTGATAATTATAATCCAAGTGATTTAGAAAATGTAATTGAAAGACAGAAGAAAATAATTAATTATATGAAATCTAAAAAGATAAAGAAACTACATTCAATATTAATCGTTATAGACGATCATGCCGACGATCCTAAATTTGTTAGATATAGTAAATTATTACATGGATTATTTACAAGAGGTAGGCACGATGCAGTAAGCGTAATTTGTTCAACACAGAAATATAATGTGTTGGCGCCTATCATTCGTTTAAATGCCAGTTCATTATATATTTTTAGGTTGAAAAATGCCAGCGAATTGATGAGTTTTATTGAAGAAAACTCTGCCATTGTTGACAAACAGCAATTATTAGATATGTATCATCAAGCCGTTAATTTTGCTCCATATTCTTTTTTCTACGTGAATATGAATTCAAAAGACATTAACAACATGTTTCATATCAATTTTGAACAGGCATTTCAAATTACAAATGATGAATAAAGATATTCTAATTTAATATAATATAATAATATGGTTATAAAACAATGTAGATGTGGTGGATTTTATCGTAGAGGTAATTATAATTTTCATACTAATTCTTGGATACATAAACTTTATAAGGTATTGAAAAGAAGGGCAACAGACGAGGAATTATTACGATTTCAAAATATGTTTGTTGATGAAGAAGATTTAATAGATGATAGATGTAGCAATGCCTCAACGAAATTACCCGAAAGTGAAATGACAGATTATGATAGCAATTAATAATATTAATTTGTTTTAATATTATTAATTTAAAATAATGAATAATTACATAATTGAACAGGTAATTTATATATCAATTTGTCAGACTTTTCTTTTTCTAGTTTCTCAATTCGTGCCACACATTCTTGAAGAGATTTAATAATTAAAGTGTCTGCTCGTGTTTTTTCATCTATACTTAAAACCTTAATGTCTTCCAAACTATTATTTTCATTATTTTTACTTTGAAAAGCACCCATTATATATAATATTATTTAGATTTTAATTTTTCAAAATTATATTTTTGTTTTTCTTCTCCGTCTTCTTCTTCTTCGTCTTCAGTTGGTGCTGGTATTTCTGTTGGACTTTCAGATGAAGAACTATGAACAGTAATAGGTGGAGAACTATGAACACTAATAATTTCATTAGAAGAACTACTGCTACCTTGTGCATTTCCTGCTGTTATTTGATTAACTAAATCTGCGATATTTATTGTTGTTGCAATTGCGCTATGTGATAAGTTTAATATTATATCTGCTACTGTAGCGCCGTTGTGTAGCATTATTTCTATCATTTTTGTCAGTTTGAATCTTTTTTCTTCTTCATCGCTGTCCTCCTCGTCTGGTGGTTTCTTTGGCGGTGGTTCTGGCGGTTTGTTGTTGTCAAGCATTATAGTAAAGGCTGACACCATTGCGTCGCGTTGGTTTTTCAGGGTTTGTGTTGCTTGCGTTCTTGTTGGTTCATGTCTTTTGTATGCGTTGCGCCAAACGTTTTTAAGCATTATTTTAAACATATTGTCTTGGTTTTCCTTTACCTTAAACGCTTCAAATGTCATATTTAATTGCTGATTTGCATCATTGTATAACTTTTCTTGAGTCTCTCTGGTTTCTCTTGCGATTGTATCTGTATTGGTTGCAATGTCAAGAAATTCTCTCGGTATGCCCTTTTTCATCATTTTCGGTGGTTGTGTTGTTGTTGGTGTGTTTGGTTTTGTTAGGTTATGTATTGAAAAACTGTCGTCGTGATCATAATTATCATTGAACTTATGCTTCTTTCTTTTCAGTATATTTTTAGTTAATATTATCATTATTATTATTATTATTTATATTTTTATTTCTTACCTTTACCCTTAAAACTTGCCTTGAGTTCTTCTATTCTACCTCTGCTTAAATTTGCTATCCATCCGCCATTATCAATAGTGTCTAAAATCATATCCACTAAATATTCTTTGTATGTTCTCGCCCTGCCTCTTCCCTTTTGTTTCAATTCTTCTTGTATTTCGCTTTCTTCTGGCACTTGAATTCCTCTTAAATAAAACTGAAATTTAATATCATTTACTGTTAAATTAGGGTTGTCTTTCCAGTAAGCGGGACTAATAGTATTATCTATTGTTGTTTTAAATAATGGCGTCATTGGCAATGGTGGTGGTTGTTGGGCTGTTGAACTTGATGTACTTGTTGCTTGTTGAACTGGTGTCGCGTCAACATTGTCATCTACTACTTGAGGTGATTGTTCAACATCTTCTACGTGCATTGTTTGCTGGTCGTCTGCTACTGCTCCACCTGCTGGCGCTTGTCGTGGTTCTGTTGGTGCTGATTGTCTGTTTGCCACCATTTTATGAAATAATGTCCCGCCCATCTCTCTTAAATTTGATGCCATCGCTCTGCCTACTTCTTCCGCTTTCCGCTTTGTTGCAGTTGCTATATCTTGTAATTGTGTATCTACCATTGCCTCGTGTTGTCTTGTCGTTTGTTGTGGTGTTGAAAAATCATATTCGTCTGCTATTGCTTGGTCGTTTGTATGCTGTGGTGTATCTGTATCCATCTTATGAACTGCATAAGTGTGTCCGTTTCTGTGTGCTTCCCGTCTCATCATTATCTCTCTCATTTGCCTGTCTAATATTCTCATTTGTTGGTCTTTCAATAATTCTAAGTGGTCGCTTCCATCAAAAAAACTGCCTTGAGGACTTGCTTTAAAAAATGTAGCATCTCGGTTAGGTAGTTTTCCCGTTATTAAATCATTTTCGCCTATTAAATTAGCGATTTCTTCATAAGTAGGTCGTCGTTTCAATCCAAATTTTGCATATGGATTTATTAATTCTAAACTTGCTGTAGTTGCCATATTGATATAATATTAATTAGAAAATATTGTTAATAATATTTTTGTGAAACATATTATTAATAATAAGATGTTATTGTTAATAATATTTTTGTGAAAAATATTATTAATCTATATCAATATATTTTAAGTAAATATTAACTTTTTTGTATCTTCATACCATTTATTTAAATGTTCTTTTGTTGCGTGTGGTAAGTTAGGACGATATAATTCGCCCATCATTCTATCCAGCTCATTTACATAGTTTGCTCTCTTGTTTCCTTCGTCAATCTTTTTCCTTAATGCTACCGATGCTTCTTGTGAATTTCTTAATTTCATTTGTTCGTGTAGGTGTTTTAGATATTCTTGTATCTTTTAGATCAAATGGACTATATTTAATTTGTGAGGATTGTAAAAATACTTTACCTTTATTTTTTAAATTATTTCGTTTATGAAATTTATACATTATATATTTATCATAGATTTTAATTTTAATCATAGAGCAGACTTCCGGATTCGCGTAATTCCAGAACAGACTCTGAAATCATATGCACAAATAATTCTCGCACATCTTCATTATCTGTCAGTGCTCTGTTACTTCCTTTTAGTTTAAAAACGAGTAAGCCTCCTTGTTTCGTATTCTGGCCTGTAAAATTAGTGTCCGCCATCTTTTCAAATGAAATCCCAATAACGAACTTAGCGTTTATATGAAATGCTAAAGGCGTCTTGGTCAGGGTTCAAATAGTGTAATGTTCTTCGGAGGTAGTAGGCACTCTCGGCGAGGCTCTGGCATTCAAACTCTGGATATTTCTTATTGTTAATTTGTAATTGCCACGTTAAATTTAAATCTTTATCTTGAAAACCTTTACCTTGGAAACGCTCACGATCAGCGCCATCTGGATCAGGACCATCAAAAATACGAGAATTAATCATAGGATTGTAAAAATAGTTCCATCTCTTATAAATATAATTATCGTGTCTGTAGTAATCATTATTATCAGCATCCACACCTGCTCTTGGTGCACGATACAATGTAATGAAACAACCATTTAATTTAGAAGCGGATTTAACAATGTTCATATTAATTTCATTTCCTCCCGCGTTGAATGATTGTGTCATAGTGTGATACATTGGAAATACAAATTTCAATCTTTGACCTTCTAACAAATGTTTCACTATATTATTGTTGACCGTGTTGTCCAATTGTACTACCTCAGCTCTAATGATTACGTTATTTAATTCCCACTGCGTTGAGGTGTCTCCAGTTGTGAAATAATAACCTTTGGCATCATTTTGAGTGTTGGCATTAGTTACGGTAAAAGGCGTAACTACTGGTATATGTTCATCTGAAACAATTGTAAATTCCAGTTCAAGTGGGGCATACCGAAGAGGCAAATAATAATTGCTTTCTAACAGTCCACATACCGGTTTATGTCCTAATCTCATATAACCATTAGCGCCAGGAATTCCTGTAACTGAATGGCGAGTATATCGTGCTGTTAAATCTCCCCAATTGTTATGGTCTCGTGTAGTTGGAAATGTTGTTACTGCAGGGGTGGCAGTGGGATTGGTTCTTGTATTAACATCTAACATTTCTGCCAGTCCAGTGGCATATGTGTGTCTCCAGTCATCATCCCAACGAGGATTAGCCCCACCTTCTAAATCGTCCATATCTCTGGCATCTTGACTTTTAAAAGAATTATACAATTCACAATGTCTATTGTATTCAATAATATCCTGAACTTGCTGACCTCCAACTGTGCATCTATAACGACTGAAGAAGGATGACAAATTACCTAACGGGCGTAAAAAATGACCTCGTGTTCCGTCGGTGTTTTGAAGATTGGCAAATAAACGAATAGAAGATAAATCAATATATGTGTTGTCTTCACCTGTTATATGAAATCTAATATTTTTGTTTCCTGCATTTGGATTATAGACATTGCTACCTGATTGAAAATAATTAACGTGTCGTCGGTCTGTGATATATTGTGCTGTTTCTGGAAGTCCAAAATTTAGCGAGTTAATCATTGTAGTTTCACTTTCTGCAATTATATTATCCATTACTTATATTTGATAAACTTAGATTTTATTTTTTAATTTTTATATTTTTCTTATGTGGAAGCATTGCAGTAGAATTATTTGAAGTTGTATTTTTTATAGTATTTATTAAATAATTGTTTTTTGTATCAACTATATCTTTTATAGTATCATAATCTAAATTCTTATATTGTTTATCGTATTTTGTCGGTTCTTTTGTCAGTTTCTTCTCTAATGGAATTTTGTTTTGTTTATCTTTGTTTCTATACATTATTAATATTATTGAGATAATGTTAGTTCATTTATACGCTTTATACAATCTTCTAATTCGTCTCTATACTTATACAAATAACTTAAATCATCTTCATCTAATGGAATTTTCTTTTCTTCTTTTTCTTTTAAAAAGTCGGTATAATCAATTCTACTATAATCTGTATAATGTATTTTGTTATTTTCTGGATGTAATTTTAAATAATAATTTTCATAATTAATAATTTCACTATACATGCCTATTATAAGTCCTTCAATATTACCTTTTCTGTAGTATAAATGATTTAAATCATTGCTTTCGTGCTCTTCCTTATCTTTATTTAACACTTCCTTGCCACAATGACATTCGTATTTACTATTTGATATTTTGTATTCTTTCTCTTTCTCTCGCTCTATCAATCTTTCATAAGCATATTCAACATCATTGTCCCATTTCTCAGCATCAATACTCATATATAAGTTATATATATATACATTTATTTATTTATTGTTCTGGTGTTGAATTAGGATTAAACCCGTTTGAAACTGCCGTAGTAGGATTAATTTCAGTCATACCTTGTCCTGTCCAATTATTGAAACTGTGTTTATCTAATAAATTTTTGCTTTCTATTTCTCCAGTTATCGCTGCGTCGTCAAACATTGCTATAGGATCTCCGCGATTTCTAAATCGTAAGTATCGCGGGTTTTTCTGTTGGTTACTTCCTGATACAAAAGGCGACGAATAAACAGTAGTAGCATATTTGTTTCCGTGTCTATTGTTAATTTCTTGTGCAACAGCCGAGCCGAGGGAATGGGACACAATTCTATTAACATCTGGATTTTTACTTAATTCTTCCATTGCGTCTTTATATCTTTCGCTTAATTGAACATTATGAGTAGGAATAAAAAACAAATCTGCAATGACATCATTGACTTTGTGATTTAGTCCCGTTTTAGCACCAGTGCCACCAATATATAATGTGTTACCTATTCTTGTTATTCCATTCACATTTGAATACGCGGCGTCTAAACCCTTGACATCATCAATTTTATTTTTATTTTGAACATTAATTTCTTCAGCATATCGTGTTTTATGTTTCATTATTTGCTTATCAAAATGTTTATTGAAACCTCCTATTTTGTCTTCCAATTTCTTTTTATGGTTAAAAAATACATCTTCTATTAAATCCTTACCTGCCGTATATGCTTTATCACTTGCTACACCTGCCATCATTTGCGTCGGCGTCCTGCCTTCTATAGCACCTAATAATAATTGTCGTCCAATCATATAATAATAATTATATTATAATTTCTATTGTATATTATATTTATGAGTGACAGATTAACATATAAAAAAAATCTATGTTGATAGTGCCTACAGATTGCAAGAAAGTAATTCTACCAGCGATTTTATTATAGAACTTGACCAAAACTTTGAAATTCCACCAAGAACAAAAATGTTCGTGACGGAGTGTTCATTCAGCACTCCGTTTTATACAACAGAGAAAGGGTTTTACGAACGCTTCTATATTATGTTGTATAATAGTTCCAATGTCTTATTAAGAAGCACTGCCGTTGATGTATCCGGTGAAATTTATTATGCCAACCAATTATCATTTAAAATACAATCAGAATTAAACGCGGCATTTAATGATATTGCACCTGACTTATTCTTAACAGTATACGGACAAAGCGAGAGAAAGATGGAGCTTAAATTAAATGACCCTCTAACTTACAAAATCAAAATACCTACAGATGAAGAATTAGAAACTTATGTAAATGGCGAATGGAACAGAGGACAGTTTGAATATGACAATTCAAGACCAAAATCTATTAATTATTTATTAAGTAATTATATTGCCTATGATCCTGCGTCATCTTGGTTAAGGGGATACTTTAATTTAGTTCCCTTTCAGAATATATACATAAATTGTCCTCAATTAAGCGATTGTAAATATTCAGCGCCTAATAATTTCAGCAGTTCAGTAATTAAAAAAGTTCAAATTAATCAACAACTTGGCGGAGTTATAACAGATTTTACAGCGCCCATATATGCAGATTTTATTGATGTAGGCGGTAAAAACATTAAGAGACTACACTTTAGAATAACAACTTCAAGAAACGAATTAATTGATTTTCACGGCGTCCCCATTTCCTTTAGCATTTTGTGTCAATTAGATAATTGAATAAACCCCTAAATATTAATATTAATGATATTAAAAATATCAAATTAATAATATTAAAAATAATAAACATATCAAATTATTAATATTAATATTTCTCAATTTGTCCATATAGACAAAATATATAAATAATATAGACAAAATATATAATATATTATATATGTCAGAAGTCGAACCTGAAATTACTAATACAATTGAAGCAGACGCACCAGTAAATGAATTACCACCAATTGAAGAAGAAGAAGTACTAAAGGCAGAACCAACAATAGAACCAACACAAGAAATAAAACCTGTAGAACCTCTTAAAAACAACTCAAAAACTCAAGCGCGTAATGAAAAGAAAATAACCTGTCCAAAATGTGCCAAAACTTTAACATTAAAATCTTACAGATACAGTCACGAACGCAATTGCCAAGGACCATTAGAATCTAAACCCATAAAGCCTAAACCAAAAGCAGTTCCAATAGCAAAGCCCCAAAAGGTAGAATATCGCGAAGTAGCGCACCACGAAGTAGCGCACCGCGAAGAAAATCAACAACCACAACCGCAACAAAATAATATAATAGCGAACACACCACCCCCAAGAAGAATGCAACCACAACCGCCTCCAAACCCGCTACAAAATATAGCACAGCATTACCAATTATTGCAAAATGAATATTTGAGACAGAAGCAAGAAAAATATAAGGCATTAAATAAAAATATATTTGGTTCAAGAGGAAAGAAAAGATAAAATATAATTATTATATAACCTACTATATAATAATTATGTTTTCAACATTATCACTGGACGGCTCAAACAGGATTGTAGCAAGTGAATTAGTATTAATAAATTCAACAGAACCATCAACATTAAGCAGTGTTTATGCTACAAAACAAGAATTAGCAGACACAGCAGGATCAGTAGGTGGAGGTTATACAATTGAAGAAGTTGATGTTCTTATTTTAGCACAGAAAAATAAGATAGATGCCAATATTTTAGATATTACTGAATTAAACGCAACATCAAAAACTATGTTTAATGAACAAGTAAATCAAAACGCAACAATTACAAGCAACTTTAATAATATAACAGCACACGGATTAACCATAACTTCAATACTACCGACTATATCAGCAAATACAATTAAACTTGATTCTAATTTTAATAACATTAGTTCGAATACACATTTAATCAGTAATTTAAATGCTACAACAACATCGCATATATCATTAATTGACACAAACATTAATAACATAGCAGGACACGGAAACACAATAACAACCATTCTTACAGATATAGCAGATTTACAAGCAGGAGCGGGCGCTTCTTGGACTACAGCTGAAAAAACAACTATTCAAGCAGATGTATCAACATTATATACAAACGATACTAATTTATTCAATACTAACACTGCTTACAGTAATACATTTGCTTCAATTATATCAGATAATAATATACAAGATGTATTAATAACTCAAAATTCAAACACAATAAACAGTTTAATATCAGCAGATTTACAAAAGTTAGATAAAATAGACACTAACGCTCAATCAGTAGCAGGTGCTGTTAATTTTAGCGATAATGCAACCTTACATAGTGATTTGAATATGCTTACTACTGGTTCTATAATATGTAATAAGTTTAGCTGTACCCCTTCACCAAATTTAGGACAACAAATGACTTTTCAAATGTTTAATCGTGAATTCAATATTAATAGAGATGGTAGGATGTGGATGTCAAGCTCAGGAGGCGTTTGGGAAACGCAAATCGGAGATGCTAATGTTGGTCGTGTATGGATAAAAGATCGATTCGGTTTAGGGGCAGTTGGCGTTGTTAATTATGTTTTAAATTGTGCTGGGCAAGCTCGATTTACAAGCGCTGTCCAGTTTAGAGGAACAGACAGTGCAATAAGTCTTAACAATGGTTCATATTTAAATTTTAATAATAATGGTTCAATACGAAGATATACACCAGATGCTACAGAAGGTTTATATATGGTGCATAATAATTTTGTTGCTGTTAGTGTTGGCGATATTACTAATTCTTCTAATCAATATTTTATGTGCGACGGTGCTGTATCCAAACCCATATTCAATAAACCAGTTGATGTATTAGGTGATGTATATACAAATGGCGATTTAACAACGGTTTCTGGTAAAAAGATTGAAGTCAATCAAGTTCAGTCTATATCAGGAAATACTTTATTATTACAAAATTCACCGAGTGGCAATGTTCAGTTTGGCAACACATCAAAACTAATAATTGATAATGCTGAAATGTATGTCGATACAAATGATTTAATAATTAGGAATAGCAACACTTCAAACTCTATTAATTTGGTTGTTGGATTATCTGCAACGTATGCTGATAATAAAATTATTTTGAATAGTGGAAGTAATAGCGAATTACGAGGCGACTGGACTATTGACGGTGATATGACTTTTGGAATTGCTCATAAAATCAATTTGAGACATTTAAATAGTGATGCTGTTTTAAGATTAGAAGCATCAACAACTATTGATAGTTATATTGATGGCACTAAATATTTACAATTGGATGATACTCAATTTTCATCATTTAACGGATTTAATTTAAGTAGCGATAAGAGACTGAAAGATAATATAGAAGATGTAGAAGATGATACTGTAAATATGGTAAAAAACATTAAGATTAAAACATTTGTTAAGAATCAAAAAACCAGAAAAACTGAATTAGGATGGATTGCTCAAGATGTTCAACAATACACAAATCCGAAATATAATATTGTAAATGATTCGGGAGAATACTTAACGATGTGTTATGATCGTATGGCTTGTATTAGTTGGGATGCTTTATCAAAACTAATCGATCGTGTAGAGTATTTGGAAAATGAAGTTTTTAAAAAGAAAAAGAAAAAAGACAAGTCAAAATAATATAATATGATCCAAGACATGGAGAAACGATTTAGAATTAAAATTATTAAAAAATGATTAATTTAATCATAATCAATGATTAAATAAACCAATTATTCTACACCACTCGGCATTTTCAGCCCGTAATCTTCAAATTTGTATTTTCTCGGGAAGCCAGTTTTTTGTTTTGGTTTTTGTTCTTCGGGTGCCATTTCAATGCCACTCTCTTTAATCATTTTATCTAATCTTTTTCTATGCGCGGTGTTTAAAGCATTTTGCCTTTTTTTGGCCTTGTATGCTTCATCGTCTCTGACTTTATAATAATAGAGTCGGTTGTAATACGCCAGCATTGTTTTTATTTCTTCCAGTGTCAAGTCGTCGGGGTGTTTGTCTGTGATCATTACTATAATATTATATGTAACATTTCTTTAAGGCATTTTATAGGAAATTAATTTAAATATGAATTCTTCCCTAAATTACACCTAAAGAAAAATAATATTAATAATTAATATCTAAAATATATTATGTCATTGTCAAAAACTATAAGAAATAACATCAGGTCATTAAATTCAAGAATTGATAGGTTAGCAGGCGATACCAGGGAAAAGCCACCGAATTGAGAGATCTATATGAACAGCGAAAAATTGCACAGTTTAGCACCGCATCAACTATTATTGACGGGTTTATCAATGCAACCACCCCAAAGGAAAAAAAAAGAAATGGGACAAAAAATACGACGATGTGATCCAAAACAACCGTATAAATCTACCGTTGAATGTTAGGATGAAACGAAGCACTGTAACTAACATTGTAAAGCAGTCTAAGGCGAACGATGAATCGTGGACATTAGACGTCATGCTTTACCGCGAAGGTGTTAGGGAAGGTGACAACAAAAAGCCGGCTTTCACATACAAAACAGAATACGGAGAACTCAAATATTACCCCATAACAAAGGACGGTAAGGAGAGAACATACACCGTTAACACCAGCGCAAATATAGACGAGTCTGTAGGCAAACGAATTGTAAAAACCAAGGATTATGATCTATTCAGAAAGTTCATTGTAACACTTGCCCAAGATCCAGAATTTGAAACAATGCTAAATATTATGGGTGGGTATGTTGGCGTTGATCAGAAAAAAACAATCGAGATCAACAAGAAGAAGAGGTTAACCAAGAAGACTAACGCTGTGGCTTACAACGTAGAGACGGGGTATATTGGCGCCTTGAAGATCTTGAGGGCCAGAAAGGTGGAAGGTGGACAGCCTAGTAATCCACGACAAGCCAACCTGAGAAGATCGGAAAACATCAGTATGTATAATACTTACATGTATACCGAATTGGATACATCGAAAGAAACATTTATGGAAGCAATCCAGAAAGGTAATTATGTAGACAATCAATGTTGGTTGAATACACTCACTGATTATTATAAAGATACCCTAATGAACAACAAGAAGAAAGAACCAATGTCGCGAGGGATGATACTAAAACTAATAAATAAAACAGAACAGGAATTCACAGAGTCGGGGGCGTCAATTGATGACATGATCCCGGTATTTATAAAATACAGAATGCGTGTGAGAATAATAGACCAACTGGGCAAAATCATTTATTCTTATTCACCAGAGATGTTTGACCGCAACATCAGAGCCTTTTATGCAATGGTCAAAAATAATCATATCTACACACTGAATAATAATATTAAAAGATTGGAACAAAAACAAAATACTGATGATGCATTTGTAGTAAAGGCACGGCCCGACTATCATATAAGTGATAGAGAGAAGCCATCGATTTGCAAAATGTTTTCTACTATTGATGACATTTTTGAAATGGTTAAGGCAACAATTGCGAACAGAACCGACAAACAGGAAAAGAACTTTTTAGATTTAGTTCATAGAGAGAATGATCTAAATAAATTATTTTGCGATTTCAAAATATCGGGTATGAATGCAGGATTGTTCACAAAGCAGGGACTATTTCAGAATTGAGGGCGGACTTCAATAATGTATATTTAAATATTAGGTCACAGTGTCTGATAGACGACCAGATCAATAGTGACATCACAGTAGACAGAGAAACGGTTTACAACAATATGACTGAAGCGATGTTTACATTCAAAAAGAAATTATTCAATCCAAATCACAAGTCTTATTATAGTCCTACCGATATACAAGTTTTAAATAATTATAGAACCATCGTCCCACAAGGCGAGTTACTCAAGGGCTTGGATAAATTGGATGCTCCAAAACAGGAGATCGACATGAACAAAGCGTTGACAGATGCATTTAATACGATTACCAGAATAGGAGTTTTTAATCAGTTTGATAATTGGAAAGCTTATAATAGTAAATGTAAGATCAAGGATGTAAATATATATTTGGTAAAAGCAGAACTGACACATCGCAATCTGTTTTTTAATAATGATACTAATATAGTTTATGGTATGTTTCTTAAGCATTTTATGCCACTTGTTGCATCTGGCGAGTTGTCCATTACTCACTACAAACAGCCACATTTCATTCACAAAGTAGATAATAAAATGTTGGTTGAGGAACTCTAATAAGCGAAAATATTGAAGAAGACAAGGCAATCAAAAAAATAATAGCCAACTCGATTTTTGGCTTGTTGGAAAAAAGTAAGAACAGCAGTCAGAGATCATGTTTTTTTTATGATCTCAATGAGGCGATCAGCCTTCAGGCAGATGCAGGGGGGAAGTTAAACATGATGAGCAGGAATACTGCCAAGTGGGTTGAGGAATATGATGATAATGGCATGTGGTGCCGTGATAGAGAAGTATCTGAACAAAACGACAATTTGTATTATATTCTGAATGTGGTTGATAGGTGCGAGTTGTCCAATGGGTTTCGATTTATTAAAGAAATGCTACTGCAGTATCATAATTTTAAAATGCAATGCGCATATCAAAAATTGACAGAGAACAATGTTAAGGTATTGAGTGTCAAATGCGACGCTTTTGTCGTGGACTGTTCGGGTTTTAATAAGTTTGGTTTGAGAAAGACTCAGCAGTTGCTAGATTTTCACGATGGGATCGGTGGGTGGAAATTAGCCAAGACTCACGATGAGATCCATCATACAGGAAAGCAGTTGTATGAACAGAAGAAGTGTGAATATGTTGATATCCCGATTGTCAAAAGTAAGAGAGTTAACATCATTAATGAGTATGATGAAAATGAATTGGTTGAACTTGTTGAGAAATATAGGTGCTTGATGATCAAGGCCAAATTCGCAGGAGCGGGCAAGTCCACCATCTGCAAGAACATGGAGAGACTCAAGGGTTATAAAGTGTTGTTCGTGGTTCCTACCAATAATCTGGGTTTGGAGTGCGAGGTGGAAAGCGTCACTGTAAATAAATTCTTCAGTATAGCAGTCAATGACGAGAAGCTAGATAAATACGATCATTCGATGTTTGATGTCATTGTGTTTGATGAGATTTGTTTTAATAATACCTTTGTATTGGCAAAAATTAAGGGCTTTGTAGAGCAACATAGGGCTAATAAAATCATATTAGCTACTGGTGACGCCAAGCAATTGAGCCCTATAAAAGCACTGACTAACACTAAGAAACACGAGATTTATATGAATGAATGTATTGATAGCATTTTTCCTCATCATTTGTTTTTGGAAGAGTGCAAGCGATTGAAGACTCAGGAGGACAAGGATAAACTTAAAAGCATTTATGCCGACATCTTTGAGCATGAGTTGTCTCTACATGATGTCATCAATAAGTATTTTAAATATACTGATGACATCACAGGAACAGAAAGCAATGTCGCATATTTAAATAACACTTGTAGAGAGGTTTCAAGGCAGATCAGAAAACGACAGGGCAAACAAAATGAGTTTGAAGTCGGCGAGATCATGATATGCAGAGAGTATAGGAAGACAAAAACCTATAAGTTAAATTTGAATTTTAGGTATGAGATAATTAATATTTCCGATCCTTGGATTACCATTGCTAATATCAAAACACGAGAAGAGATCACGCTAAATATTGGTATCTTGAGAAGTCATTTTATCTTTGCCTTCTGTTATACTTGTCATTCTGTTCAGGGGTGTTCCATTGATGACGATGTCACCATTTTTGATTGGAACCATCATCTGATAACTCGCGAGTGGCTTTGGACGGGAATCACTCGGGCAAGGGATTTAAACAGAGTAAAATTTTACAAATACAGTAGTGATTTAAATGAAGAGTTTAACGCAAAATGCATTATGAATTATTTTGATAGAAAGGTGTTAGCATACAAGGAACAGGATCGTAAAAATGGCTTTGGTATTCCAAAAGAAAATTATGTAGATGCCGAATGGTTGAAGGACAACGTCAATGGCAAGTGTGCCAACTGTGGCTGTGGTTTCGTGTTGTCAATGGATTCTGGTAATATAAATTCTAATCTGACTTGTCAAAGGTTATGTAATGATCTTCCCCATACAAAGGATAATGTCATTGCCTTCTGTGCTTCTTGTAATAGATGCTTCAGTGATAAAATAACATATTGAATTTTATTTTATAGTATTATTTATATGAGTGATAAAGACAAGATAATCAGTGAGGTCTACTACGATCAGGCTGGGTTTGGTAGCATCGCCACCACTTACAAAGATGCAAAAAAGAAAGATGCATCCATAACAATGCAAGATGTCAAGGAGTGGTTTCAAGAGAACGTGGAACGGAAAAAACAACTGTCTGGATACAATTCGTTTATTGCCCCTGATATCAACTTTGAATATCAATTGGATCTGTTTTTTATATCAAAAAATGATTTAGATAATCAAAAATATAGGATAGGCTTATTGCTTATTGATGTATTTTCCCGCAAAGCCGTGGTGGTGCCTATTGCATCCAAGCAACCTGCTGACATCACGGCTGGGATCATGGAGGCATTAAACAAAATGGGAGGGACACCCAAATTAATTTATTCGGATGACGAGGGGAGTCTCAATACCCAAGATCTTGTCGATTTTTTCAAGGACGAAGGGATCCAAAACTATAAAACAAGAGGGCGCCCCCATTTCGCCGAGCGTTTCATTCGCACGTTCAAGGACATGCTGTTTAAAAGGGTTGATGCAGATGAGAAAAAGGCAAAGGTTGATATACAATGGGTTGATTATATCCCCGAGATCATGCTGACATACAACAGTAAAATGGTTCATTCTGCCCACGATATGACTCCAAACGATGCCCACAAAAAGGGAAACCATCTTGAGGTCAAGATGAAGCTTGAGATGAACAGAATCAAAACCCGTAAATATCCCCCTGTTAGGGTTGGTGATGAGGTCAAAATATACCGCAAAAAAGGGATTTCCGAGAAAGAAAGAACGAGCTCATGGTCAGCAAACAAGTTCACAATTGAAAGGATTGAGCAAAAACTTGGACAAGACTATTATTATGTCCAAGGTGTGACTCGTGCTTATTTGAGATCGGAAATTCTGAAGGTCTGAAGGAAAAGGTATATAAAGGAATGTGTCCTTTTACTGTAATGCCAGACTATCAAAAAGGGAAAATTTACCGCATCTGGGACAATGCCTTCACGAAATGCTACATTGGTAGCACGGTTGAACCGTTGAGCAAAAGAATGACAAAGCACCGAGAAAAATACAACGCCTATTTGAGACAAACATACCCATTTACGACTTCGTTTGCTTTGTTTGACAATTTCGGGTTTGAAAACTGTAAGATTGAACTGTTGGAAAACTTCCCCTGTAACAGTAGAGAGGAACTCTCTGCAAGAGAAGGGTATCATCAAAGGAACGAAGCATGTATTAACAGAGTCCACCTCGGGAGAACTAAAAAGGAATACTACTACGAAAACCATGAAGCATGCCTACAACGAAGCAGGGCATGGAGGGAACAAAACCCGCAATACAAACGGGACATGGACAAAAAATACCGAGACACTAACAAGGAAACAATAGTATCCAAATTAAAGGAGAAGAAACTATGTGAATGTGGTTGTTATATTTCTTTGCGAAATTTGTCTGCTCACAAACGGAAACAGAAACACATTGACTTGATGGCACAACACATTGATTTGTTGAAAAATAATATCTAAACGGTTCTAATAGCTGATGAATCTATTAGAACTGTTTAGTGAGACAGGGTCGGTCGGTCGCATTCTGTGCCGATGCCTTGCTGGGTTCAAAAGAAAACCCCTAATAATAGGTGGTAAACCCCCTAATGATAGGTGGCAATTAGCAATCCCCCTAATAATAGGTGGTAAACCCCCTAATGATAGGTGGCAATTAGCAATCCCCCTAATATTAGGTGGCAATCCCCCTAATATTAGGTGGCAAGCCCCCTAATGATAGGTGGCAATTTGCAAATCCCCCTAATATTAGGTTGCAACCCCTAATATTTTGATTGAACAAGTCCCAGTCCTGTTGCGACAAGATGTTTGACTCGCCCTGCTTGATGTTGCTTGCCACCTTCACCATATCGCGGAAGCGAGCAATGCTCTTGAACTCACATTTGACGAAGAGGTCATACAAGGCGGAGCGGGCACCGTCGGAAATGGCATCACATAACACTAAATTTGTAGAATGTCCAGAAGTTAAATTACCTGAATACAGAGATGATGATGATTAAAACCATAGTATAATTATAACATGTAAACATTTATATGTTATAGTTATAGTGTAATTTTCCCGTATAAGCCGTGGGGGTGCTTTCCTACATAGGCCTTTCCCATCCGCATTTTGCCATCCATATTTTACTGGGATTGTTTTCAAGATTTGGGTTAACGGTTTTAATTCTCCCTTTTCCATTGGTTAACCATTTTTCGGGACGAACATAGGGTTGTTTTGGCGGCTGAACCTTGGACATTCCTACTTAAAGAAAAGGCTACTTACTAAAACATGGAGAAGAAGATGTGTACGAGATGCAGGAATGAAAAGGGAATGGAAGAATTTGTGTATGGATTGAAGTCATGCGACGCTTGTGTTGATCAAAAACGTGACTACCGCAAACGAACAGTTGAGAAGAACAAGGAGTATAACAAGAGTACAGGGAAGCCAACAGAGAAAAAGTGCAATGTCCACTATGTGGAGTTGAGATTACCAAATACAAGATGAAGCAACATGAGGCGACGCAAGGCCACAAGGAAAAGCTACTGGAAAATAACTAGACTAGGTTGACGATTAGAATATTCCATTTTTCTAATGGTTAACCAACTTGAGGGCGAGAATTGATTGAAAAATGCTATTGTTTATTAGACAGTTTGAATTTATTCGTTTTGGTTAAGGGTTGCAGTTTGGATCATGAAGTGGAGAAATGAAATTTTGATGGTTGGAAGTTGAGGGTGAACATTTGTTGGTATGTGGATTGATTTTTTTGAGTGACATTTTTGAGGAGGTGTGAATTAGTATGTAGTTAGGATTGTTGTTTTGAATGAGTGTAAGGGTTGGGTTAAAGGTTGGACAAATTAGGCTAAAAATGAAGTTGATGATGAGAATACTGATTTTTCCCATGATTAACTTAGTAGGTGTTTCAATTTGGAGGTTGAAAATGGGGTGATTTGGTATGTGTGTTTAAAAAGTGCTCAAAAGTGTAGGGGAAAAATACAGAAAGGGGATTTGAAGGAACTGAAAATCATTTCTGTATTTTTCTATCAACCAATGAAAAACACATTGAAAAACCAAGTATCAAATAATAGATAAGGTTAGTAAATCACAACCTTATTCATTCTAAGTAATTCCTAGAAAAGATACACACCTTATCCATTATTTTTTCACTACTTAACCTATTTCATTTTTCTATTTGTTTACCCTTATTCATTTTATATTTTAAGTCTTTTTCCAATTCTCAGAAACTCCAGTTGTTCTTCATTTTTTCTTTTTACCTTATTCATTGTTCACGAATTTTTCACTCAGACTTAAAAATATGACTAAAACACATTTCCACCTTTAATAATATTTGTTTCAACCGTATTCTTCAACTGGTTTATCATCTTCTTCATTACTTAGTTTTTGGTTGTCCTTTTTCTCATTTCTTTTCCTTCTCGCTTTATCCACAACTTCCCTACACCTAATACAATATCTGTATATGCGACCAGTGCTTCTAACTCCAAAGTCATTAACCTTTTTCCAAGACAAGCACCTAGTACATTGATAATCGTATTTACATTCTTCCAATTCCTTTTCAGGCATTCTAGTATTTATTCTCCAAAGATAATCGCGCGAATCCATGATAATATATAATACTAATAATTCTTTATACATTTTACCAGTAAAACCCATAATTACCAATACCAACTCAAACCAAACAGCCAAAGCACATAACCAAATCAAGAAAAAATAATAATTCAATCTTTACCAACGATAAATATATTACAATTATAACATATAAGGGTATACATGTTATTATTATAGTAATTTCAGTTCAGGATAGTAACTTAATTGATTGAGCTTTGCCTCTCATTTGGCGGGCATTTTGAGTGTCGCCCTCACAGGTAAATCCCTTTTGCTTCACAGGTAAATCCTTTTTACCTCACAGGTAAATCCCTTTTACCTCACGGGTAAATCCCTTTTACCTCACAGGTAAATCCCCTTTACCAAAGACTAAAACAGCATTGAGGCCGTCCATTTGTCGTAGGATGAACCTAGAAGTTTTCCAGTTTGAGCCCAAACCTAAATCCTTAATCCACCAAACTCACCAAGATTTCACAAATTAATTCGCTAGGTATTTTATATAGGTCTTCCTGTTTATGAAATACTGGATTGTCTCTCCATTTTTCCTTGGTGCCCGATGGCAGTCTCTGCGCAGTTTCAATATGTTTATTATTCCTGATGTTGCCACAATCCTTTTTACATAATTCTCTAGGTTTCCAAGTTGTAATGTTATTCCATAGCCTAGTCCTCTTTCTACAATTAAATCCATATTTACAATAATCAACATCTTTAAAATCAAACTCATCCATAAACTCCTGATGTTTTAATAATCCAGTTTGTGGATTTTCGATTACAAAATATTTAGGATTGAAATATTTGATAATCTCAATAGTTTTTAAGACAATACTATTTGCATATTCGATATTCCTAATTCCCTGATTTTTGCTATGCTGTATTCAGTGCATGGGGGACTACTCCAAATAAAATCAAAATGGTTTCTGTCAAACTGTTTGTAATCCCACTCCAAAATATCAGTGTTGATATCAGCATTTTTCAAGTCTAATGATATTACATTAAATCCAAGCGACTTTGCTATGGTTCCGACGCTTTTTGTTCCGCTAAATAATTCTAATAAATTCATTTATTAGAATTATTTAGATTATTAATTATTCAAATAATACATATACTCCATCATCATTTTTGGAAATTTTGTAAAATTCTAAAGTTGTGCTTTTAGGTTGTTTGATTTTTCCTGTATTCAACATATCACAGTATTTCTTTTGCTTTGTAGGATAATCACCCGTTGGTCTTCCTATAGATTTTGCTTGAAATATATTTTCGATTTTTTCTTTATCTTCATTGCGTTCAACTGGTTTCATTTTGTCATCAATGGATTTAATCATATCATTTAAGGTTTTGATATTTTTACCAATTAATGTTATCTTCTTCATTAAATCATTAATAGTATAATTCTCATTTTCAGACATTACTATATATTTATTTAGATAATTATTTATTTAATTATTTATATTTATAAAGTGCAATTATGTTAAATCTACTCTTTAAATACTAATTTTTCATGATTTGTTTAACAGTTTCCTGAGTTTCGTTTTCATTATTATCGGTTGGTGTTGCTTGCCTACCAAATTTAAAAGTTATACTATGGACATCAGTTTCTAAGTTGATACTGTCTTTAGTTTTATCAATATTCATTTTCTTATCATTTTTACTTATTTTGAAACTTGTTGGAATACATGAACATTTACAATTTCCTTTCTTTTGAATTTCTAATTCATTTTTCATTTCTAACATCTTTTTACACATTGGACAAGCAAACTCAATAACTGATGTTTCTTTAACAATTTCTTCTTTTTCTTCATCAGTTGATGAAACACTTAAACCTGTCTTATTCTTTTTGTTTTTCTTTTTTGGCATTTATATTAATATTTATATTTTTAATATATTGTATCAAAAACTTAATTAATTCTAAAATAAAATAACATATTTTTTTACATCTATTATCAGTTATGACAACCCGTTCTATATTTTCTACTTCATTTATTATATCAATATAATCCGAATAACTCATATTCATATAAATAATAAGATAAATTATTTACAATTAATCTTATTATTTTCATGCATGATAGAATATTCGAGGGCTCAGCACTTGGGGTTTTCATTGCACGCGAGAGAGATACAAACTAATTAGCTTCAATGCTTATTGATTGTAGCAATGGAAACCTGTTCCATTATGTTATTCACCGCCACTCATAACATAATGATGGTCGCGTTAGCACGCGAGGCTCGTTCCTCGCGTCCATTAATATTAAATAGAATATTTATTTAAACTATTTTCTTTAGTAAGTTTTACTGCAGTTGGTATACTAACATCTAGAATATTATTATCAATAACTTCTTGTACACTATTTATCATTTCATTTGTATACATATCGGGATAATCTTTCATAAAATTTACTAACTTTCTAAAATTAAAATCTAGGTTATTGTCATTTTCAATTGCGGACTTGGATGCTACGATATTTTGTTTTTTAATCATCGATAAAAAGTATAACATTGTATCATAATATATTTGTTCAGTGTCGGGCACTAAGATATCACCAAATTTATATATCCTCCGAATACTAGCCACTTCACTTAAATTAATAGATTCTATTGCCATTGTGATATAATTATATTATATTTTTTATTTTCTAAATATCTTTAATACTATTTTATTATGCCTGATGTAAAACCAATTGATGAAATCAAATATGACTTTAAGCAAAGTAAGCATGAGGTCGTCCCTAAATTGCCGACGAGAGCTATGATCGTCGGTCCATCTGGAAGTGGAAAATCAACTTTACTTGTATCAATGATACTTGATATTTATAGAGGAGCATTTGAAAGAATTTTTATCTGGTCTCCATCTGTAAATTTGGATAGTATTTGGTTGCCTGTTAAAAAATACATTAAAGAAGGTTTGAAAGTAGATAATGATAAAGAACCGTGTTGGTGGGATGAGTTCAATGTTGAAGATTTAGAAAGAGTTATAGAAACTCAAAATAAAATAATTGAATACCAGAAAAAACAAGGAACGAAGAAATTATTTAATATTTTGGTAATTTTGGATGATGTATCTGATAATCCAGCAATAACAAGAAATAACAAATTGTTAAATTCTTTATTTTGTAGAGGTCGTCATAGTGGAATATCAACACTTGTAAGTCTTCAAAAATCATCAACAGTACCACCAATTATTAGGGTAAATATAAGTCATTTGTTTTATTATAAAGTTAGAAATTTTAAAGAGATAGAAATATTGCAAGATGAATTATCAGCAATTGTTAGAAGCGATAATTTACATGAAAGCAAGAAACTAATTTATAAAATATATGAGACTGCCACTGATGAACCGCATAGTTTTTTATATATTAACCTTTTAGAAAAGAACCCAGATAAAATGTTTATGAAAAAGTTTTCTCAATATTTGAAAATTACTAATTAAATAATTAAATAATTAAATATATATTAATATTATATGATATTTTATGATTTACCATTAGAAATTAAAGACATAGTATTATCTTATAATTTAGGTGATGTTAGATTATTAAAAATAAAAAATAGTAATATTATTAAAAATTATATTTATAAATATAAACCAGTATATAAATCTTACACATTAAATAACATACATTATTTTGAAATTGATAATATCAATATTAATAATGGAATATCATATATTTTTAATTTAAGTGAGTTAGATAAATTACATCAAAAAAATAAACCATTAAAATTATTTATTGAATATGATATATTTGTTACATTTAGCTCGTTTACTCGTTGGTTTCATGTGTGTAATCGAACTTTAATATCAATTAATTTATTTGATATTTATTATTTTCTTAATAAAGACCTTCATAAAGTTAAATTAGTGTATGCGAGTGATATGGCTAATTTTATTTCATTACAAGTGAAAAAATAACTATTAAAGTCATCAATGAAGATGACCAAATTATTATTGATGACTTTTATTTTTATCTTTAAAATTAATAGCATTAAGATTATGACTTAATGTCATTAATTCAGAACAAACTATAACTACACAAATTTAACGCTGGTAATTTATATATTAATTTATCAGATTTTTCTTTTTCAATTTTACACATTCGTTCACTCATTTGTTTAATTGCTTTTAACTGTAATTTATCAATATTACTTAAATCTAATTGTTCTATATCAATATCATTAATTTTATCAATAGATGAAGTTTGAACATTACTATTTGAATTACCCATTATATATTATTATTTTAGATTATAATATAATACAATAATAAATATTCAAAGGTATACAATAAAATAATAAATATTCAAAGGAATTAGAATTGGCCAACAGAATCCCCACATAAAAGGAGTACATATCCTATCACACTTCTTTGATCGTCTGTATAATTCCTCTTCTCTTCTTTGTCTTTTTAATTCTTTAATATATTCATCAAATTTAGAATGACTAAAATTACATTCTTTATTATTACATTTATCTAATGTAAATTCATCTTTATTTAACTTAGTAATTCTACAACCACAATAACAAGTTTTTTCTCTCATACTATCATTCTTAAATAATACTTCTATTTTAACTTTTCTGTCAATGTCCATATATATATCTAGATATATTAATTATTTATTTATTTATTTATTTATTTATATATTTATATATTTTTATATTTAAATTATTTATTTTTTTTCTTTTTTAAATTCCTTAATTTCTTTTTCAAGTTTATCTACTTTATCATTTAATTCTAATACTGCTTTATGAACTAACACAGGTAAAACTAAATAATTTAATCCTAAATAGTCTCTGTCTTTACTAACAACATTTTCAAATTCTTTCGGGATTGCTTTTAATACTTCATCTGCTATATATCCTATATGAGTTTTACCGCCATCATTTCTATCGTGTCTTTTAAACTTCTTCGGTTTAAATTTCTTAATAACATTCATACAATTAGATTTGATATTGTCTATATCATATTTCAATCTTGAATCAGATGAATCCACAAACGTTCCGTTGATGGTTACTGTTGCTGCTGTTAAATCTATATTAGTTCCTGTTGATGGTTCAATTAAATTACATAACATTTTTTTCGTTCCTGCAACTGTTACATTTTCATTAAAAGTCGATGGAGCATTATTGGTAAAACTTTCAGTATTTACTGTAGTTCCAAATGTCTTATCAATAGATAATAAAACTGAAGGTGTACTTGAAGCATCTGAAACTCTAAATGCAGTGTTTGATGTTCTAAATATTACATCAATTGTAGATAAATTAGTTCCATCATAATAAGTTGATATTTCCGATGTTCCCATTTTAATATCAGTTCCAGTAGTCATTGAAATATTATTTAAAAATGAAACCGTTGTTAAATCGAATGATTGGATGGTATTAGTTGCTAAATATGCATTTTGAACTGCTAAATTAGTATCAATAGTTACTAATGATCCGCCATTAGGTGCTATATGATTGCTTCTTAATGCTCCATTAGTTTTAACATAAACATCATCAGCAAATAAATTACCCATTACATCAACAGTAGAAGTGTTAAAAGTCCATCCAGTAGAAATATTAACTGCTCCAACTATATTAGATTGAACAGCAGGGTCTCCGCAAATGAACCTAATTGAAGAATTAGCATCACTATTCCTCATATCAAAAGATGAAAAAGCACTAACATATCTATATAATTCACAATTTGTGTCAATTGTTAATTTACCATCAGTATCAATATTAACATTATCACAATTAACATCAGCATTTGTATAAATATTACCTAACACATCTATAGGTTTACTAAAAATAGTTTTATTAACTAATCCATCACACATCATATATTTGTTACTGGCATTAGTAATATCGCCAACAGAAAGAGAAACAAAATTAGGATGATGCATATAAAAACCTTCTATTGCATCTGGTGTATATGTTTCTAAATATGGTTCTAATCCATTTATTGAAGTATTGATATTATCTATTTTTGTTTTAATATCTGTTGAAAAATCATTATTTGTAAATAAAGTTCCTTTCATATAAACAGCACCTTCAAAATATGATGTTCCGTGCATCTGCGCAAAATTATATGAAGTATGAACATTACCATTAATTGTAATTCTTGAAGCATTATTAGGTCTTCCAATAATAACATCTCCTGTATTCCATCCTAGCCATAATCGATAAGGCGTAGCACCTGTTAGTCCTTGATAAGAGTCTAACTGACATCCTCGTTTAAACTCGAGTCTTTGGTTACTAACTGCGTCCTGGATTCTAAATATTGGATTAGTATTATCTGTTAAACTAAGTATTAATGGAGAGTTTACTGTTTGCGCAGTTGTATTAACTTTGTCTAATTTTTGACTTATTACTGTATCTTGTGTGCTATCATTTGTAATTATTGAATTAATAGTATTTGTATTTCCTGTTATTAATCCTGCTAAATTATCTGACTGTAAAACATATCTACTATCAGAACCTGTTATATCTAAAATAGATGAACAAGAAAATAAACCTGATACTTGTAAATTACTTAATATTGTAGTATTATGATTTAATAATATTTTATCATTTTGAAAAGTTGAAGAATTATTAATTTCTACATTTCCAAAACCTCTCTGATTTAAAAACATAGTTGCTCCACTTAAATTTCCATAAACATAACTATCAAAATAATTATTATACATTTCAAAGAAATTATTATAATTTCCAAAATTTGCTACTTTGAAAATTGAAGTAGTTGTTATATTATGAATTAATGTATTATTTAATACTGATGTATTTAATTTATTTGTTAATAAATTATTAGTTGTTATTTTATTGTAATATAAATTACTATCAAATGAACCTGTTTGTAATTGAGATATTAAATGAGAATTTGATGAAATATTATTAAAATTAGTTGATACAGTAGAATTTAAACTATTTATTAAATTTGTATTTAATGAAATATTATTAAAATTTGTATTAATTAAATTAGTATTTGATGAAATATTATTAAAATTAGTTGTCATAGTAGAATTCAAATTATTTATTAAACTTGTATTTAATGAAATATTATTAAAATTTGTATTAATTAAATTAGTATTTGATGAAATATTATTAAAATTAGTTGTCATAGTAGAATTTAAATTATTTATTAAACTTGTATTTAATGAAATATTATTAAAATTTGTATTTGAAGTTATTGTCAGATTACCTATTAAAAAAGAATTTGAACTAATATTGTTTGATAATACATTAATTTCTGTTTTGTCATATGTTTCAGTTATATCATAAAAATTAGCGTTTATCTGTTCCTTTGTGTAAGTATCTGCTTGGTCTGCTTTACTATCTAATACTGTTTGAATGTCAGATTTACTCGCGTAAAGGTCTTCTATATCATTGACTGCTCCATCTTTTACTTGCCTAATACTATTTGCTGTAATATCAAAGATATTCATTAAGTTTTTGCTCATAATATTATATTATTAATTAGAAAATTAATAATATCATATTTTTTATTTTAATCATAAAATGAGACAGAATTTGAGCGGATTTCAAGAATGCACTCATGAACCAAGAGCATATAAATTCTCTCGGCCATTTTACCAGGAGCGCTATATAATGTTGAACCCTCCAACGCTTTTATTTTAACAACCATATTTGAATTATTTTTAAGGTTCATACCAGTATAATTTGCACTTTCTAATTTTTGTAAATTAAAAACCATACATAAAAGCGTGAGACCTGTAATCTTCTGCACTAACTAACATTGGTTTATCAGCACAATGCATAAGATGGGCATATGCTTCACGAACACCTTGAATTTCTTGACTTGGAATAACTTGATTACCGATTATCAAAGAAGCAGATAAATCATGCTCTGGGTCATAACGTCCTTTATCACCTGTTACATGTGCCAGTGGATGATACATAAAGTTATATGGTTTCAATAATTCACCGTATCCGCCTACATAACCCTTTTGAGTCTCATTTGAAAAAGAAATAAACAGTTTATTTAATTTAGACACATTACGGACAATAGTTGTGAATATTTCAGTTGTTGTTGATGCTGTTTGTTCTTGTAGGGTTTCTGTTTCAAAAGTAATAGGAAGAGAACCAGTTTCCAATATTTTAGCATACTCTGCATATAAGCTATCGTCAAGAGTATAGACATTTCCTTTGAATAACGGTTTTGTGACTGACCAAGTGATACTTGTATTTGCATCAGTAAAAAGTCCTGTTCTATTAACAATTGGTTTTAATACATCAGTTGTTAAATATAATTCAACTGTTATTGGACAATAAGATAAAGGTATCCAGTTTTCACAAGTCTTGAAACATTTTAAATTTAAATCAAAATAGACATTAGCACTTTTACCTTCTTTAATTCCTTTATAATTACCATTGGTTACATTTCTAGTTACTGTTTGGGTAGTAGAAGTTCCAGTAGCATCACAAACTAAAAACCGTCCATCATGATTGAGTAGAGTATTTCCAAAACCTAATGCTTCATCAATTCTTTTTTCTTCTGATGATTTTAATACATCTTTCATAGCACTTGCACGAGAAAGAGAATTTAAATCACATACAATGACATCGCCCATTAACACACGCACTCTATCAAAGAAACCGGCTGTATCAATTGGTCTAAGTTCGTGATTTTCTGTGTTATCAGCGTTGTTTAGAGTAAATCCTAATAATAGTGATGGTAAGGACAACCATTGATTAGGTGGTCCAGTAATGTTGAATCTAATTACAGAATTTGTATCAGCGGTATAAGTAGAAACCGATGAAGGATAAAAGTTTTTACTTTCTTTTGACCGAACATAAGAACCGCCATCTTTTAATTTAAATCTTAAATTCTTTTCAACAAGGACATCTTCAATATCTAATGTTTCCATAACTTATATATTTAATAATAGAAAAATATTAATTATTCTATTATTAAATTATTTTATTTTAAAGTGTGAATAATCTATAACTTCTTTTTTAGATTTTTTATTTAATAGTTTTTTAGTTTTATTTTTAATATTATTATGTTCAACCTTATAATTAGGTTCGCGTAGCAACGCGAAGGCTTCGCGTTCATCCTCTACTATTTTCTTAATGTCTTCATAACTGACTTTCTTTTTAGGATTTATAGTATTTTTTATATCATTATTAGGCATTATGTATAAGACTACAAAATTTCCTTTACAGGTTCAATGCTTCTTGATACGTCCTTGCCAGTATCACCATATAATGAGTGTTGATGATTTGTTAATGGGTTAAAACCTCCTCTATTTGATGTTATACTGCCTCTATCTAAAATACTGACTATATCTCCAAAATTTCGTATGCTTGTGTAGATGTCATCGTTTTTGTTTGACATTGAAATAAAAGGAGCACCGTAAGTAGTTAATCTAATATTTCTATCAGGGTTATTTTGTAAATATTTTGCACTCGCACTACTACCCAATGAATGTGAAATAACTTCACTAATATTATGGTTTTCATCAAGTATATCGCTAATATCTCTATATCTTTCACTGAATGAACTTAAGCCAAATGGAATTGTAATATCACTTAAAATATCATTAATATTTGATTTAATATTGGACTTACCAAATGTTCCAGCAACATATAGTTTATTATTATCTAAATAATAACCTTTACCATTTGTATATGCTTTGTTTAATCCTTCTGTGTCAGATAAATTATTATTATATTTAGGTTTGAATAATGATTTTTCTTGTTGAATTTCATTAATTATTTTTATATACATTTCGCTATGACCTTGATGAAGCGGATTGTATGATTTTAATTTTCCTTCTTTTAAATAATATTTATGTTTTTTCATATATAATTAAATTATAAAATTTCTAAATAATAAATATAATGAGATTTCGTAAAACATATATCAACAGTGCTTATCGTGATTTAAATGACAGTCAATCTACATCAGATTTTGTTATTAATTTAAGAGAGCAACAAGAATGTGGACCAAATACTAAAATGATTTGTCACGAAGTATCTATCGCTAATTCATTTTATCCAATTGAAGAAAATTTAAATAACAGATTATATTTAACATTAGGAGGGATATTAATAGGAGCACCAGTATATTATTTTATTGTAGCACCTGATAAAGGTAGTTATGTAGGTAGTGAATTAGCAACCGAATTACAAAACAAATTGAATACTGCTACTAATGGAACTGATGGAAACAGTAATTTTTTTACTTGTAGTTATTCATTGAAAACAAATAATATAACTATAAGTTGTAATTACATTTCTTACTTTTTTATAATCCATACAGATAAAGAATTACAAACTAATTATAGTTTTAGTATTGATTATGATAGAAATTATCCTAATAGTATTAATGACATTTTAGGAAATACTACTGAAAAAGTAAATAGTACAGCAGACCCGTTTGTTAGTGGATTTATATCATTTTTACCTGTTAAAAATATTTATATTCATTGTAATGAATTAAGTAACGGAAACCAGTTATGTAGTTTTGGTACTTCATCAATAATAAAGAAAGTACCAGTTTTAACATCATTTGGAAATTTAATATATGATAATGAATTAAGTTTAAACGATGCTAACGATGTTAGTATGCGTTCATTGAATAGATTACATTTTAGATTTACTGATGCGTCGGGTAGAGTTTTAAATATGAATGGCACAACATCTTCTTTTTCATTAACATTTTTTGAAGGTTAGAAAAGCATATATTAAATATTTTAATATAAATATTTGTTATATACTAATTATATTAACATATTTTAATATAAATATTTATTATATACTAATTATATGGTTAAAAATATTGAAATAGTAGATGTAGGCAGTGAAAATAATGAAGCACCTAAAGAAGTAGAAGAAATTAAATAAGAACCTATTATTAATGAAAAAAAGGAAGAAGTAGAAACTAATAATATTATAAATGAAGAAAATAATAAAGACAATACACCAGATAATAATATAGACGAACCACCAATACAAGAATTAAAATCTAAAACATACTCAACTGAAAAAGTGGAATGTCCAAAATGTAAAAAATATTTAACAAAATACACTTTCAGATATCGTCATAACTGTAATGGAATACCAGTTAAAAAAGAACCAGACCCTAACAAAGTTGTTCGAAGAAAAATTATGCATCCACAACAAGCAAAAGAATTTGAGAATAATGTATATGAAAAGTTTAAAGATAATATTCCAAAAGTGGATGAACAAGAAATAGAAAGAAGAGTAGAAGAAAGATTGAAAAAACATTTAGAAACAACTGCTAATAAAGTATTTGAAACTGCAAAAGACCGTTACAATAATATGAAGGTAGAGCGAGATAATAAAAATAAACAGAAAATTAATAATTTATCAAGTAAAATTATTTAATCTAATTATTATTATATAATGATTATTGATAAAAAAACAATTGCTTATGCGTCGTAGAGAAATTTATGACAACGTTGTAAATAGAATAACAGAACCACAAAAAAAAAAAAAACCGAATATCAGTGATGTTATTGATAGAAAAGCAGTTTTTGAAACAAACAAACCAAAAAAGAAGAAGAAATATAAATCAACTCAACATTACTATTATGAAGGAGACAACAAGGCACACCAACCTAATTATACATATTTGAAAGAATTACAAGAACAATTAGAACTTCATAGCGCTAAAAAAGATTATGCTGTATTTCAAAATAAAAGAAGATATCAAGAAGAAGCACAGGCTTATTTTAATGAAATCCAAAGGTTGGAAAGTGAAAAATTGAGACATCATCCATCAAGTGAAACAGGTAAATCATATTCAGAAATTATTAAGAAGAAGAAAGGGATAATCAATCAATTAAGAAAGGATTTTAATTTTGATTAAATTAATTAATTAGATTAATAAATTATAATCTAATTAATTACATATAATGAGATTAGATGATATGCAGATGAAAACATTAAAATCACAATTGAGATTAAGACCGTCTTATAATGAACTGATAAAGGAAATTACAAAGGAAGAATTTAAAAATAAGAATATAAGAGATGTAATAGACAGAAACGCTTATTATTTTCGCGATAGTCCATTAGGAACAGTTTATGATAATAATACAGTAGATTTGAGACAACAACACTTTAAAAAAATGTTAGATGGAGAAAATCAAACAAAATATTTTGATATGGCAAGGGATGATGAAATGGATGATTTAAGAGACGGTTCAATACAAACACTAAGTGCCTCAATGGATGATGCAGAGGAACAACACGAACGACAAATCAGTCAACTTTCAAAAAGACTTAGTAGTGAACAAATAGCAGACCTACACCAACGAGCACAACGAGCAAGACAATTAGATGAAGATGACTGGCAGTCAGTAGCAACCGCAAAGTCAAGCAACTATGATGATTTACCGCCATTGGAAGATTTACAACCAAAAAGAGTTTCAAATTTACAAAAAGCAAGAGCAGATTGCAATTGAAACGATTTATTGATGAAGATAAATACAGTCCTGAACCAAAAAGAGTTTCAAATTTACAAATAGCAAGAGCAAGATTGGAATTGAAACGATTAGATGACGAAGATAAAAACAGTCCTGAACTAATAGAAATAAAAGAAGCAGAAAAAAGAATAGAGCAAAAAATGGACACCGCTGGCAGTTCATCCACATTACCAGCAAGACAAACGAGAACACATAAGGAAACTATTGACTATTCAACAGATATAAACCATTGGAAGGGAAGCACAGTAAAAGAAGAATACATATTATTTCAATTATATTTAAGAGGAGCAGGACTTACTGAAGAACAGGAACAACAATATTCAAACACAAAGAAAAAAGGTAAAGGTAAAAAAGAAACCGGTAGAACTTATTTAGTTGGACTGGTGGAGAAGCTTATAAACAGCGGAAATGGACAACAGAAGTAACTGATGAATTGTTAAGAAAAAGAATGAATGATTGGAAAGATATGAAAGGAAAAGGAAAGGCAACAAAGGAAAAATAATTCATTTTACATAATTTATCAATAATTATATAAAATGATTAACAACCACAAGCAAGAGTTAAGGAAACGCCCTACATATGATGAAATGCTTAAACAAGCAATCACAAGCAAAATGAAAACAACAGTTATATTGAAGAAATACAAGAAAGATATGTTGTTGAATAATTTTGATTTTGATAAAATGGATTTAATGAATTATAAAAATAAAGAAAGATATATGAACGCAGAAGTTCTGATGGCAGACAAGGCAACACAAACGCTTAACAAAGAAAACAAGGCAACACAAACAGACCTACCAAATGATAAAGCGACACAAACTTATAATTTTGATGATATGACAAAAATATTAGGCGGTTCATCAAAGAGTTTCAAAAGCAAATTGATAACCAAGGCTGAAGCAGAAGCAGAAGCATTTACATATGACCCTGATTTATATGATGATGACGATGATGATGATGATGACAAAAAAGATGATGACATTGATAAATATAGAAAGAAATTATTTATGTTGATGAGGATTATAGAATTTATGATGAGGTCAGGTTTTCGTATAGGACAAATAGTAGCACATTTAACATACCACACTACATTAACTACAATTCAAGGTTCTGAGTTATTAGTTAATTTAACAATGAATTCATTAGTAACATCATACGATATAGCAACTGCTATAATGAATTGGTTGAATACAAATGTTAGTGAGGAAGTTGAATTAAACACAGAATCCCCTATTAGCGTTAATAGTTCTCCACCTATCACTGTTAATAGTTCTTCAACGCATACTGTTAATTCATCATCAGAAGAAAATTCTAATTATGAAATAGCACCACCAACAGAAATACCTATTCCTACTGATGCTGAAAGTGAAAATGATGGAGATAAGGATAAAGATAAGAATAAAGAAAAACAATAAAATAATAATAATAATAATAAAATATAAAAATTAAAATACCAGAATTTGTAAAAATGCCTTAAAGAAATAGCGACTTTATTCTATAAGATAAATGCCATTCTATAGCAGACACTCAGATGATGGAAGAGATAGATTTTTAGGAGGAATACATGATGAAGATGATTATCACGATTTTATGAATATGTTATTTATGAATAGTAGTTTTGCTGATGACATTGCAAGACATTATAAAAGTTCAGATGCTGATGTGTTGCCAAGTCCTACTGATAGCGAAGAAACAAAAGAAAATAAAGAGAAACAATATCAAAAGGATTATCATAAAAAATACTTTCAAGAAAAACTTAATAAACCTTATACATGTAATATTTGTGGAAAATCAATGGCCAACAGTTCTAACAAATCAAGACATGAAAAAGTAGAAAGTGCCAGAGTACTAAAAATAAAGTCTAATTGGATAATATTAATTAAATTTTAATTTAATTAATATAATCCAATTTCAATATATGAGTAAACTAAGTAATGAGGAGATAATGAGCAATATCTACTATGATTTAGAAACATGTTATGGTTCTAAACAAAGCTTATACAATCAAGCAAAAGAGAAAGGAGCAAGTGTAACATTAGAACAAGTGGCAAAGTGGTTGAAGAAGCAACCTAACAAGCAATTAAAGCCGTATCAGAATTATAACAGTTTCTTAGTGCCATATGCCAGAGCAGAATTTCAAATAGATATTATGGATATGAAAATATTTAAGAAAGAAGATGAAGAACGCTATGCATTGATTGTAATAGATGCTTTCAGTAAATTAGGTTTTGTGCATCCAATGTTTCAAAGAGACAGTCCAAATGTTTTGAAAGGGTTGAAAGAAGCATTTAAAGTTATGGGTGAGCCTGTGGAAATCTTTTCTGATGATGATGGAGCATTTAAAGCAGAAGTAAAGAAATATTTAGATGATTTAGGTATAATACAAAAAAAAAACGCTAACACATGCCAATATTGTGGAGAGATTTATTAGAACGATGAAAAAAGGAATAGGAGACAGAATACACTTTACTAAAGGTAGATGGACTGATATGTTGAAACCTACATTAAAGAAATATAATAGCGCTATTCACTCATCAACTGGAATGAAACCAAATGAAGCGCATGATGATGACAACAGAGCAAATGTAAAAGCAAACCTTACACTGAAGCAAAATCATATGAGGAAATATCCTAAATTATCAGTTTCAGACACAGTGAAAATATACCAAAAAGGAAAAGGTAATTATACATCGAGGAAAGAAACCAACCCAAAGTGGACAGAAAGGAAATACAAAATAGAAAAGATAGAAAAAGATATAACATTACAAACATACTATGTCTTGGAAGGATTGAAAAAGCATTATTTGCGCCATGAATTATTATTAATTGAAAATTAAAATAATAATTTAGACTAATCTTTGATTTAGTCTTCATGAATTATTACTAATTGAAAATTAAAATAATAATTTAGACTAATAGTTAGTTATTTAGTTCTTAGAATTTTATGACTTTAAAAAGACTTAAAGAGAAAACACCTAATTAAATTATATAGATAATAATATGAATAGAGATTTACCGCCAGATGAAAACACTAAAATAGTTAAGTATCTTCTTAAAGAAAGTTTGGGAGAATACAAATTAAATAATAAAGGTAAAAAACTTAAAGCCATAATTATAGGAAACAATCAGTATAGATATAATCCAGAAAAACCAATAAGCAATAGATTGAGTAAGAGACTTGAAGCAGTAAAGAAAACTAATGACTACAAAGCAAATCAAATCAGAGAAAGAGTAGGAGCAAGAACGGTTTTAAAACATGCTATTAAGAAAAAAGCAGTAATAACAGAAGAAAGAAGCGCCTTTAGAGCATATGCTAACGCCTACACAATTTCAAACATTCATTTAAAAGAGTTGAACGGATTGACTTATTTTAATTATCAATTTGACAAATTTAATGAATACTTGAAAGAGAATAGAGGAATGAATCTTAATGCTACAATAAATATGAAAGTTATGAACTTATTTGATGAGGAGAGAAACGTAACAGTTAGGACAAGGTCGCACACTATTGTAAATGAGGAGGATTTAAGGAATGCTTTGAAAAGAATGAGACCTGATGTTGAAACACGAATTTTAGATATGGCTTTGTATCAGTCAGGATTAATAATTAGCAATATTAATAATATTCATATCATGTATAATAAATATAATCCGACTAGAGCTGGCAAATATATTGAACTTCCAGAATGGATTAAAAAGAAAAAGGCATGTATCAATATTAAAAATCAAGATGATAAGTGTTTTAAATATTCTATTGAGTGTGGATACTGTAAAATTTGTGATAAAGCACACCCTGAAAAGATGTTTCATTACAAGAAGATAGAAAGTGATTTGATTTTTGATGGTGTGAGTTTTCCTGCTAATAATAATGATATAGATATATTTGAAGAAAATAATAAATCAATATCCATTAATGTTTATGACATTGATGATAATGAACAAATTGTTATTAGTAGAAAATTGAAAAATAAAGATGCTTCTTGTCATCTTGATTTGTTGAGAGTTGATGAGGAGGATTGCAGTCATTATGTGTATATAAAAAGTTTGAGCAGACTTATTAATAATCAAAAAAGTAATCATAATGGTAAGTCCTATTTTTGTAAATATTGTAATCATGGATTTAGAAATGAAGAATTATTAAATAAACATTATGATAGTGGATGCACGGAAGTTGATGGTCAACAAATAGTAATGCCTAAGCCTTATGAGAAAGTTAGTTTTAAGCATCACTTCAAAAAGTTAAGATGTCCTTTTGTTGTATATGCTGATTTTGAATGTTTGACAGAGGAACTGAAAAAACCTGATGAAGATGAAGATAAAAACACTTTTTCTTATCAAGAGCATAAACCATGTGGTTTTATGCTTAATATGGTTAATGCTGTTGATAATACAAATTATGAATTTATGTATCGTGGTAAAGATGCTGTTGATGTGTTTTGTCAAAAACTTAATGACATTAGGGCAGAAGTAAAGGAGAAGATGGGAGAAAACGAAAAAATAGACATGACTGATGAAGACAAAGAAGATTTTAAAAATGCTAAAAACTGCTTTATTTGTGGGGATAAGTTTAGAATGAACTATAAGAATGCCAAGGAAGCAGAGAAATATAGAAAAGTTAGAGACCATTGTCATTTTACAGGTAAGTATAGAGGTTGTGCTCATAATGTTTGCAATCTTAATTTTTGTAATAGATATTTTAAAATTCCAGTATTCTTTCATAACATGAAAAATTATGACGGCCATTTAATTATTCAAAATGCTGATAAATTAAGTAACAACAGTAAAATAGGTGTCATCGCTCAGAACAGTGAAAAATTTATTAATATCAGTTTTGAAAGTTTGAGTGTTAAAGACACTTTTGGGTTTTTAACTGCTTCATTAGATAAGTTAGTTTCAATGAGTAAGTATGATAATACAGATGAAGAAGATAAAAGTAAATGGTTATTGCGTGAAAACTGGAAAGATAATTTTAGGTTCAGTAGTAAGAATGATGTGATTAAGAGTGAGAAATGTCTAGATTTGTTGACTGATAAAGGTGTTTATCCTTATGACTACATGAATTCATTTGATAAATCTGATGATGAGCAATTACCGAGTAAGGATGATTTTTATAGTCAGTTGAGTGAAGAAGGTATAAGTGTTAACGACTATGAAAGGGCAAAATTATATGGAAGCATTTCGACATTAAGAATATGGGTGAATACCATGATTTAAATTGAAAACTGATGTATTATTATTGACTGACATTTTCGAAAATTTTAGAGATGTGTGTATGAAATATTATGGATTGGACCCTGCTTATTATTATACATTGCCTAACTTTGCTTTTGATGCTATGCTTAAAATGACTGGTGTAGAGATTGATTTAATATATGACCAAGAAATGTATGAAATGATAGAAGCAGGACTTAGAGGCGGGATGTGTATGGTTTCTACTAAAAAAGTTGAAGCAAATAATAAATACATGGGAGAAGAATATGATAAAAATAAAGAAAGAAGTTATATTAACTATTTTGATGCTAATAATTTGTACGGGTTAAGCATGATACAAAAACTGCCATATAAAAATCTAAAATGGGATGATACATTAAAAGAAGAAGACATTATTAATTACAAAAATAATAATATTGGATATATTCTAGAAGTGGATTTAGAATATCCTAAAGAATTACACGATATACACAATGACTATCCAATGGCACCTGAGGTTATGAATGTTAAAGCCGACATGCTGTCAGATAAACAAATTGAAATTTATGAATTGTTAAATCATAAAAAACCTACGGATGAGAAAACAAATAAATTAGTATTGAATTTAAATGATAAAGAAAAATATGTAATCCATATAAGAACCTTGCAATTTTATTTGAAGCAAGGGTTAAAACTTAAGAAAATTCATAGAGCAATTAAATTTGAACAAAAAGAAGTTTTAAAACCTTACATTGAGTTTAACACTGAGAAGAGGAAGAATGCTAGAAATGATTTTGAGAAAGATGTTTACAAATTGATGAACAATGCCATATTTGGAAAAACAATGGAGGATAAGCGAAAACATTTAGACTTTGAAGTTGCGAGTGATGAAATTAGATATATGAAGTGTGTAAGTAATCCTAACTTCAAACATAGTCATATCATTAATGAAAATTTGGTTGG
>CAUJNA010002055.1:0-45871 GCA_963377175.1 Effrenium voratum | reverse complement strand
TGTGTCTGCGTGTGGGTGTCTGTGTGTGTGGGTGTGGGTGTGGGTGTGCGTGCGCGCGCGGACGCGCGTGCGCGCGTGCGCACGTGCGCGCGTGCGCGCGTGCGTGCGTGCGTGCGTGCGTGGGTGGGTGGGTGGGTGGGTGGGTGGGTGGGTGGGTGGGTGGGTGGGTGGATGGGTGTGTGTGTGTGTGCCCTCCTTTCTGGCCTGGAGGTTCTTCGCGTTGAGGGCCGTGAGCTCGTCCTGCATCGCTGCAAGCAGAGCGGAGTGGTTTGGGTCTGTTGCAAGGTTTGTGAGCTCCCGGGGGTCGCGATCCACGTCGAAGAGGCACCCCGCGCCGCAGTCTTCGACGAAGGTTCTCCTGCGCATCTCTGACTCGTTGAACACAGGCTCATCCCGGCCAAAAGCATCTAGGTTCGCTTCCACTGGGTCGGTGGTACTGCAATTGGGCCACACTGGCCCTGGCCAGAAGCTCCCTTTGTGAGAGCCCGTCACCAGCTTGTAGGGCCACCTGAGCACCGTCTTCTCACTCAACTGGAGCGGATCCGGCCGCGCATTGCTGCCATCCAACAAGTGCCGCCACTGCGGCCGGCTGTCCACGGGTGGCATAACTGGGAGGCCCTGCTGCTCCAGGTACTTGTTCGCCTCAGCGGACTTGTGGTCCACGTGGTCGACGCCTGCCAGATCGCAAAGGGTGGCGTACCAGTCGGCGATGTGGAAGATCCCAGAAAACTGCTTGCCGCGGTGCTCAGGAGGGACGAAACCGCCAGAGATGAAGGCGTTGGTTCGCAGGCCGCCCTCCCAGTCGGCGTACTTCCCCCCTTTCAGCGGGTAGTTGTGGGCGCTCTGACGCAGATTCGCTGCAGCGCCGTTGTCAGACAGGAAGACCAGCAGCGTGTTCTCGTACATGCCTTGCTCCTGGAAGCAGTCCCTTGTCAGGATGGCAACTACTTGAGCTGGATTTTCGCAGTTTCAGGGTTGTGACTGCTTCTGGTCTCGGAGAACAGCGTGCTGGGTTCAGGTTTGAGGGGGCCAGGCAGGTTCAAGGCAGGTTGAAGGCAATTTCAAATCGCGTGGTTGAAAGGCAAGTGTTAGATTCATGCTCTACGACGACTCCTGGAAGGTCTGGACGAGATCTCCGACCATTGCATCCAAATAAAGAAGGCTTGCAGCGTGGATCTTCCGCTTTGTCGTCCAGGGCACTGTGTGCGGCACGCCAGTCGCCACCACCAGCTCCTCCAGCTTCTTCATGTAGGACCAGGGCACGCTCACAGGGGAGTGTGGCAAGTGATGCGCAAACGTCAAGAACAAGGGCTTGGTTTTGTCGTGGTTCTGTACAATCCGCTTTGCATGCTGGAGGAACATGGCCTCTTCATAGCAAGTCTCCGGAAGGCACTCGCTGCGATTATCCATGTCACAGCCCATCGGGGTAAAGGGTTTGCCCCTCATGAGCGTGGCGTTGCAACCTAGCTCCGTGGACATTTGTGCGGTCACCCCTCCTCGGTAAGTGGCATTGTAGAAGGAGAAGTCCTTGAACTTATTGAGACATATGTCCAGAAGGTACTTCAACGGCCCTCTGTCTTTGGACCAGTAGTCATTCTCAGCCTGCAAGAATCCCAGGAAGGAGTCAAATCCCCGGCCAAGAGGGGTGTGTTCTGGAGTTGCCCAGCCAGCATCCCATTTGCCAACATAGTGGGTTTCGTACCCTGCCTCTTTGAGTTTTGTGCCTAAGCCCGTCATGCCACGGGGGATGCCATCAAAGCCGGAGTTGTTGTCCTTCTTGTTCCACAGCATCTGGTGGTTCACCGACAAGTCTCCGTGCGTGACGTGCGTGGGCAAGCGGCCGCTCCATAAGGAACACCTCGAAGGGGGGGAGCTGCTCGTGGTGTAGTGCCGCTCCAACGACACGCCCTCTGCACGCAGCTTGTCCAGGTTCGGCGTGTGGGTCTCCGCCCAGCCCTGGGCCTCCTGGGCCGTCTCGGCACGCCGCCTGGACCTCAGGTCGGCCCAGCCCAGGTCGTCCGCCACGATCATCAGCACGTGAGGCACCGAAGGAGCTGAGAGCTCAAGGTCCAGCTTCCGCTGCAGCAGGTCTACGGCGCACTCAGCTCCACAGCGGTCCTAGGCTTGAGAGGGTGCGGAACGGGGGTAGGGGCGTGTTTTCACGTTAAGTTGGGCAATTTGAGATGTGCCGCTGGTTTTGCCAGGAGGAGGCAGCACGCCAAAGCGCGGCGGGCCATGCTCATGGCTCTCAAATGCTCTCAAGGGCATCAACGATTTGAGGCCTTTCTCCCCCAAGCCCTCGCTTGCGCTTTGCATGCCCCGTTCAGGCTCTAAGTGTCTTCCAGGCAGCCTGGCATCCTGGCCAACAGTCATAAGAGCGCCAATGATCTGAGCAAACAACATAGTGCCCAAGACCTAGGACTAGGACTGGAGCCTGCAGCTTCAGGATTCGAGTGCAAAGCACAAACTCACGTCCGCACTCCACAAAGCACCGCGCCAGCCAGCCAGCGTCCTCACTTAGATGTTCCCCGGGTTGCTAAGTATGTTTAAGTCTTTAAAACTATGAGCAAGTTTAGCAACAGGGTTTTAACTCACGTGCAACCGCATGCTACATGTATATTGCTGGTAAAAGTTGTATAAACTTAAATACCAACATAGTTAAACTTAGATTTATGAACTTTAGCATAGAGATTAGCTGAACTAGACAAGGTTCAAACGTGTTGTTATGGAGAGGAATTAGTTGCTGACTTTCATGTCCAGCATGAGAGTTTGTCACAGCTTTGGCATGGATGGCTACATGCATGAAAGCTTTGTGTGGGGCATGATACCGCATGGGGGCTCCAAAGTTGCTGTTTTAGAAACGTGTTTCAGAAAGCTTTTGGCTGGACCTTCTGCAATGCCGGTTTTATTTCAGAGGCAGAATTCCAGCCCATCAGAACTCATGCAATGCACACGGATCAATGGCACACTGGGCATTTCAGCATGCCTGCTTTTCATGGCGAGGCTGCTCGTGCCAACACGGTTGGGTACTCTGTGCTGCCTGTAGGGCTCAAATTGGTAGACTCCTGCCAAGAAGCCAAGCTGAAAGGCGCTGCCTCTGAGAAATTTGGTTGAAGTCTCTAGCGTTCTATGTCAGAACCTGCGCCCGTGAAGCTTTGCAGGATGCAACCACAGCTTTCCTGCGGATGAGCTGTATAGCTGAGCTGCTCCTTGCTGCCAACCGGGAGCATGCAGGTGTGACCTCTGCCACAGCGTAAACAAGCAGCAGGCCAATGCGTTTCTTCGATGTTCAAAGCTGGCTGGGAACAGCATATCACCAGGAAGTCACCAGGAAGGTGCAGTGGTTGCTTTGTGCAAAGCACAACAAGCTACCAGGAACATTTTGCACGGGAGAGTTCTGAGAGGTTGTATGAAGGTGTTGCCTGCTTTTCGTTCAGGCCTTGGAGCTTTCCTTGAGTTTTCGTCCTGCACCCAAGTTGCTGGAGGTGAGGGAAGCATTGCAGGGCTACAAATGGTGAGCAGAAATGGGGAAATCTGGGCTCACATTTCAGTGCAGGGCAGGCTCTGCCAACTGTGCTTTTTGCCAAGAGCAGGACAGCCCATGTTCATATGAACCGGTGACATCATTGCTTCAGTTGAACCAGGCGTGTAATTGGAATTCTAGTTCCCTGCCACCTGAGGAAGTGAGCTAGAGTCCCAAAAAAAGTGACTGTGTTTGCAACCTGGTCTCTTGGCCATATTGAGCATGGCATCTATCATCTGCTGAAAGGTTTGTTTGATAGACTGTGTGCGGAGAAAACCCACGTTCAGTTTGCAAGGTTATCTTCGACGCCTTCTAGCAATTCTTCAATTGCTACATGAAAAGTGAATTCTGCCGGTACCTGTTCGTAGATGCTGCAAGAGAAACATGGTAATTCAGCATGGACTTGATGACCAAATCCAGGATGCCAAACATGGGTTATATGAGCCAGAAGATGTTGAATTCAATTTTTTTCGGGATTGCTTGGCGTTCGAGACAGTCTTTACAAGGCATCACTTGGGAAATTGTCTTGATTTTCGGGTTTGGACAAGTGTGCAATGCCTGCCTGTGGTGTTGGCATGTAAGATATTGTGTAAAGTTACCTAGCTTAACTCGGTTGGGAATTATGTTAAGTGTGTAAGTTCAAGTATTTAGCCAGCCCAGGGAACGTCTCAGCACACCGTCCTCCTCACACCACACCATGTTTTTTTCATTTGGCAGGGCCCATCCCACGTTTGTTGGCTATTTGTGAGTCCACGGCAGCAGGGGAGCTTCCTCCCGGAGTGCCATGAATGATACATCTGATTCCTCTTCAAAATGTCACAAGTTCCTGGAGCTAAGGTCAACGAACAAGTCGCCCAAGTCGCCAGGCGCTCTAGGCAGCCTGCACAAAAGAAGGATTTTGCACCAGACACAAGGTCATTTCGCCTCTGCACCTACGGCAGGAGGCAAGATGCCTGTCTTAAGCAGGTGCTCGCGGCAAACATAATCAGCCGAAGCCGAGAACTCCAACTGTGTCCTGACTTAGGCTGACTGAGCTAGAGCAGGGACGCCGAAAGTGTCACCTGTCAGATCCGTAAACTTGCGCTTCTGCTCACCATAATAAGCAGTCAAGAGTCTCTTGGCTTCCTCCGGACAAGCTTGGCATCCATTCTTCGCCTTACGAGCGTTTGATTCGCTCCCCAGAAGCTATGCATTCTTCCTTGCGTCGAAGAGGCTGGTGACATCACCAACATATCCATGACGTCTTCCGGCTGGACCTTGAGCGGCGGAAGCTCGACTCTCTCTGCGTCCAGCCCAACAAAGTCGAAGATGCGGCGCATGGTGTTCTCCATGTCGGACACGATGGCCTGAGACTCAAACTTCAAAAGCTCAAAGGCAAAGCAAACACTCGCAAAGCTCTCTCTCTTTCTCTCTCGCTGGGGCACAGTGAAGGGGACCAGGAGCAGGTTGCTGCGGCCGAAGCGAGACTCAAACTCGGTCACAACGTCCGCAAGCCTGTGGGGCCGCAGCATTGAGGAGTTCACGCCATGGAAGGCCATGTCCGATGTGATCCTTACGCTCACGTCGGAGCTCGCGTCGCTTTCATCCAACGTGTCGGCCAGGGCATCCATCTCTGCCCAGCACGAGGATCGCGCCAACTTCATCTCCAAGCTGTGGATTTGCTGAAAGGTCCACCCAAAGTCAAAGCGCCCTTTGATGCGGCTACGAAACTGATACATGGACCATGCAGCCTCCACTGGTTCCCGGTAGGCCACTATGATTTTGGCTTTCGGTGTCAGCCGGCGAAACAAGGCCGAAGCGAACTTTGGCGCGACCGCGGCAGTGGGGTCTGCGTCGAAGGTGAGATACCCAGGAGGGCACTGCAACCAAGTTGGGAAGAGCGACCGATACCGCAAGGCTGAGAGGCGCAAGCCGATCCTCCCCCAAATGAATCGTGATTCTTTGTAGGCGGGCTTCACGATGCGCGGATGAAGCGTGAGGTAGTGGTAAATGGCAGAAGTTCCGCACTTTGGACAACCAACCACGTAGAAATCAGGCAACCTCCTACAGGGGCTCGTCAGAAGCCCCCACAACCGCCTCAAGGTCTCGCAGTGCGCCGCAAGAGAGAGCCAGAGCTTCGCTGAAGTCGGATACTTCCCCCAATAGCCCGGGAAAGCTCGCAGCTGACAGCTCCACAGCCAAGCGAAGAATCCGGTGTGCAGGGCCAAAGCGAAACCCGCGAAACCCACAAAAGCCGGCCTCTTGCACATTCCCCACATCTGCGCTAGGGGCTGGTAAACTCAAAAAAGTATGGGGCACAAGATCCAAAAGTTGCGGCAAACCTACTATATGGGAGGCACTCTCAAGATCCTGCATGCGCTTGTCTGCAAAACAACCTTTCGCTGATTCGCTCTGCCTGCACAGTGTAAGGCTCCCTAGCCTCCCTAAAAGCTGTCTTTCTACCTTTTTATCCTTTTTCTCAGCAACGAGGCTCAAAATGGAAGTTGATTGAATCTGCCCCGCCTGCAATTTGAGGTATTCCTCTAAAAATTGCACGAGAACCTGTTCCTGTTCCTCCGAGGAGGAGTCCCAGACTAAGTTGGAGACGCTGTCGTATGTCCCGTAGCCGAAATGCTTTTCAGTGGTCCAGTGATGCCTTCCATGCCAATGCTTCTCGATGGGGCCCTCGGCGAAGTACGCAGAAGCATAGTCTGCCGAGGGAAATTGCAAGTTCAAGGCGAATAGCGGCCAAAAGGGTGGGAAGGGGCTGAGAGGACTGAAATCAGAGCGGAGCCAAGTTCCCCACTCCATCCTGGAGACGACCCTGCGGACCTTGCTTTGCAACCGCACCATGGCTCCCGCAAGCTTCCAGTGCCAGCTGCGGTACTCCTCGTAGTAGTGGTGGATCAGCGTGTTGTACGCCGAATTCCAAGCGTAGGCGCAGTTGTCGAAGAAGGGGATGAAGACGAAGCACAGCTGCACGTAGGCTGCCTGAACAGAAGGCGCAGACAGCTTCGCGAACAGCAACGCGAACAGCAACGCGAACAGTTCGAACAGATACGCCTTCTACAACTGCGAACTGCTGATCTTTTGCTGTTCCCTTGAAAGCTCCTTGTCGTGCCGAGCGCAAGTATTCTGCTCATCTCATTTAGCTCTTCAGTGTCTGCTCCGGTACTTCCGACGTGGGTCGGGGGTGGGTGGGAGGGCGCATGAATGACATGGATAGCGTTGCTGAGGCCGCAAGAGCCCCCCCTAACATCCAAAGCAAAAACCTTGAGTAACTGTCAGTACCTAACATCCAAATGACTCTCTGGTGCTCGAATAGGGGCGCACAGGTTTCAAGTGGACGGCATGAAACACCAGTGTTTTTTGTCTTTGTTTTTCTCCGAAACTGGCAAACAGCCTGCGCACTCCGATGAGCAAATGTCTTTTGCACGGTCAACGCTTGCTCTTTTCGCACGCTGCCTGCCCCAACCGCCGCCTGAACGCACAAGTAGCCCTTTCGCGGAGCTTTCGCGGACCGAGCTTCCGAAAAACGCTTGCGCGAGGTTTCGCGATGCAGGGTGTTCCTTTCGCGGCTATTTAGGAAACCGTTTAGATAAAGATCATCGCGGGGGTTTTGGGCGCTGCTCACCTGATGGAATTGGCTAGCGCCTGCGTCGCATGGTGCATGCCTACAAGCCCTTGCACTCTGCTTGGCACTCGTGGATCACTCCGTTTTGCGAGTTTCGCGCTCCTCAGGGCCCGTCTCCAGCAATCCGCAATCCTGACATGCGGTCAAGCACGTCTGCGACGCTGCGAAGTGGTGCTCCTGGCGCGCTGCAACAGCAATCGCAAAAACACAAGCAGCCTTATGAAGCAGAACTTAATGCAGAGCTTGAAGCTTCAGGCTTCCCCCTCCTCGCCTACCACCAGAGCCACAGGGAGTGACCCTTTCAGGGAGCCAAACAAACCAAAACAACCCACGGGTGAAGTGCTGAGTCCTTGTGCCAGCACGCGTAGAAGGGCTGGACGTGCAGCATGCGGTGCATCGACCAGTGCCTTCGGAAAGCTGAAGCTACACTCTTCGGTGCAGAAGTTCTGAACAGCTTCAGCTCGCAGCTCATGTCTGATGGAAGGCGTCGTGTCTCGTGTCTGAGGCCGTGGCATCACTGATTTGGCCCCCTGCCTCAGTGAAGGCGGGGAGCAACCGCGGAAAATGGAAACTGAGAGAAACAATGAGAGGAACAATGAGATGAACAAGGAGAGGAACAAGGAGAGGAAGTGTGAGGTTAAAGAGAGCCCATCGCAAGTCTCCAAGAAGTGAATCAGAAAAAATTGCGTGCGCCTTGAGCATCCTCGACTCGAGGCATCCTGTTCGATCTTGGCGGCTAGAAGAAGTCGCAGGGGCATATTGTTATGTATATATATATATATATGTGGTACAGCGTTGCCAGCCCCCCCCCCCTCCCCCCCCAATGGTCATGGGTCAGACAAGTACCCCCCCCCCCCCTGTGGTTGTGGTCCTGTGGTTGGGTTGTGGTGGTTTAGGGTTGGTTTAGAATTGGTTTAGGGTATATTTAGGGTGTATTTAGGGTTAGTTTAGGGTTGGTTCAGGGTTGATTTAGGTTGATTTATTTATGTTGATTTAGGGTTGGTTTAGGGTTGGTTTAGGTTTAGAGGTGTACGGTTTAGGGTTTGGTTTAGGGTTTGGTTTAGGGTGTATTTAGGGTTGGTTTAGGGTTGGTTTAGGTTTAGGGTTTATTGTTTAGGGATTGGTTTAGGGTGTATTTGGGGGTTTAGGGTTGGTTGAGGGTTAGTTTAGGGTTGGTTTATGTTGATTTAGGGTTGGTTTAGGTTTAGAGGTCTACGGTTTAGGGTTTGGTTTAGGGTGTATTTAGGGTTGGTTTAGGGTTAGTTTAGGGTTGGTTTATGGTTGGTTGCGGGTTGGCTTGTCCTGGGGGTGGGGGTGCCGGGGTGTCGGGGTGCGAGTTCAGGGGGTCGGGGTGGGGGTGGGACCGTAGGTGCCAGGATCCGGGGGCTCGGGGTCTCGGGCCGGGGGGGCGGGTTCTGGGGGACCATACCATGTGGGGGGGGGGGGGGGTAGCAACACGGAACACGGGACCATATATAGAGTCTATTGTCCACAATAACATCACTCACCTGGGAAAGATCGGGCGGTCTTTCCATACACCACACAATGGCGGCTGCAGCAACACGAGTAGCCACAAGACCCCCCCATACAACAAGGCTGCTGAGACAGTCAGAGCAATCACAGGCGCAAGTCAAAATTGATGAATTGGAAACTGCAGCGCAGCACTTCCACCACCAGCAGCAAAAAACAGCGGATATAACCCAGCAACAACTACACTACTGAGAACATGCGATAGACCAGCACCAACAACTTGCAGACAAAACTTGAGACATGGCGACTACTACACCTCAAATACTCCATGCCACTTGGTACAAGAAGCGTTGGGTACTTGACAAGGTTGCTCAAGCCACAGCTAGACGAACAAGTTTGAGAAGAGATTACAACATGGGAATTTCAACCAAATTGAGCAAGACAACAACACGCTACTACCAGATGCTTCAAAAAGCGCAATACTGCTGAACGGGACAAAGGGAGCACTGCAGCAACATATCACACAGCAGCAGCATCCTTCAACAAGCTGCAAACACTCACATCACATCGACCGGAACGACATAGTGCAACAATGGCAAAGGCAAGAAAGGCAAACAATAGGGCAAAGGAAAGCACCACAAGGGAACAACAACTACAACAACAACCGCGACGGAGGAAAAGGCAATCAGCGCAATCAAACGGTTGCACAAGGCAATCCATTCAAGGAATATGACAAAGAGTAAATATCAAACGGTGAAATCTATAAAGTAGCTTATATTGGGCTACTAGTTACTACGATTCACCAGTTCAACACGCGGGTTGCGTCAAAGAACGGGGAGGCCTAGGTACGGGCGAACAACCCCTTATCAATTCAGTATGTTTGATAGCTACTGTACGGTGTTGAGATTACACTTGCAGAGCTGTTCTCACGCACTAGCAATCAAGAATTAGAACAAGGGAGAAACAATACGTTAAAAGTAACACATGTGTCAATAAGTATGTCCCACAGAGAACCTGGAAGGAAGGGAAAGAAGACAATAACGACAAATACTAAAGAAGGAGACCAAGAAATAATAAAGCAACTTAAGGAATTTACTGAAACATGGAGAAGAGAAAACGTGAGGCATAACGGCATACATTGAAAGTAAAAAATAGACACTACCAAACATACGAAGCTAAAGTAAAGCGTCCGTTTGCTAATTAAGTGAATGTTGTGTGTGTGTGTGTGTGTGCGTGTGCGTGTGCGTCTGCGCGTGGGCGCGTGGGCGCATGGGCGCGTGCGTGCGCGCGAGGGCGCGTGGGCGCGTGCGTGCGTGCGTGCGTGCGTGCGTGCGGCGGGCGGGCCGGGGCGGGCCGGGGGGCCGGGGGGCCGGGGCCGGGGCGGGGGGGGCGGGCGGGGCGGGGGGCGGGCGGGGGCCGGGCGGGGGCGGCGGGGCGGGGCGGGGCGGGGCGGGCGGGCGGGCGGGCGGGGCGGCGGGGCGGGCGGCGGCGGCGGGCGGCGGGCGGCGGGCGGGCGGGGCGGCGCGCGCGGGGCGCGCGCGCGGGCGCGCGGGCGCGCGGCGCGCGGGCGCGCGGCGCGCGGCGCGGCGGCGCGGGCGGCGGCGCGCCCGCCCGCCCGCCCCCGCGCGCCCGCCCCCGCCGCGCGCCCGCACCCCCGCCGCGCCGCCGCCCGCCCGCCCGCCCGCCCCGCCGCCGCCCCGCGCCCCCGCGCCCGCCCCGCCCCCCCCGCCCCCGCCCGCCCCGCCCGCCCGCGCCCGCGCCGCCGCGCGCCCGCGCCGCCCCCGCCCGCCCGCCCGCCCGCCCGCCCGCTCGCCGCCCGCCCGCCCGCCCGCCCGCCCGCCCGCCCGCCCGCCCGCCCCGCCCGCCGCCCGCCGCCCGCCCCGGCCCGGCCCGGCCCGGCCCGGCCCGGCCCGGCCCGGCCCGGCCGGCGCGGCGGCGCGCGGCGCGCGGCGGCGCGGGCGCGCGGGCGGGCGCGCGGCGCGCGGGCGCGGGCGGCGGCGGCGGGCGGGGGCGGGCGGCGGGGGCGGGCGGCGGGCGGGCGCGGGCGGGCGCGAGCGCGGCGGGCGCGAGCGCGCGGGCGCGGCGGCGGGGCGGCGCGGCGCGCGCGGCGCGCGCGCGGCGCGCGCGCGCGCCGCCCGCGCGGCGCGGGCGGACGGGCGGCCGGGCGGGTGGACGGGCGCGGCGCGTGTGTGGCGCGCGGCGGCGGGCGGCGGGCGCGGCGGGCGCGCGCGCGCGCGCGTGTTCGTGCGCGCGTGCGTGCGTGCGTGCGTGCGTGCGTGCGTGCGTGGGTGGGTGGGTGGGTGGGTGGGTGGGTTTGGGTGGGTTTGGGTGGGTTTGGGTGGGTTTGGGTGGGGTGGGTGGGTGGGTGCGTGGGTGGGTGGGTGGGTGGGTGGGTGGCTGGGTGGGTGGGTGTCTGTGTGTGTGTGTGTTCGTCGGTTGCTTAGTTAGAAAGTACGACTGGGGAAGACATGACACAACTACAAACCAGAAGGTTAAAACTAATGAAAACATCTTACAATAAAGCATTGTAAGATTTATGTCTCAAACCTAGTTTGTTCTTTCTTTTTATCTTCAAACCAATTGAGGGGGTTTGGTTTATGTTTGTTTGTTGGTTGTTTTGAGTGGATTTGTGAAAGAACTGCAGCTAGCACTTCCACAGCTGGCAGACCCATTAGCAGCACCCATCTCAGGACTGGCCACACAAAGCGGAGTATAGTATAGACACATGACGGGCCAGACGGCAAGCGGCTTACACTTGGAGACAACGCCAGACTGGTAGAGGACGAATGAGCAACACAGCCACCAAACATATCAGACAAGCTGTGGACAGGCTGGACAAGCTTTGTTCCCAACACAACTCGGGTCACAACGTCACACGCCTTCCAAACAGGAGTTGGTGTCCGATACGCGTCCAAGCCAGCGGCAGAGAGTGAGAAAGAGTGAGAGAGTGAGAAAGAGTGAGAGAGTGAGAGAGAGTGAGAGAGTGAGAGAGAGTGAGAGAGTGACAGTCAGACAGTGAGAGAGAGAAAGAGAGAGAGAGAGAGAGAGAGAGAGAGAGAGAGAGAGAGAGAGAGAGAGGCGAGGAGGAGGAGGAGGAGGAGGAGGAGCGTCCGGCACGGACAGCGACAGTAGGAATCCCGCACAAAGATGCGGGGGAGAAAAAAACACTCTTCCGAAGGCATGTGCAGCACCCAGAACAAGAACTCGTGACATCAACAAACATCATTGTGTCATTTCCAACACAAGTTTGACATGATGCACCTCCTAAACTTTGATACGCTTCTCTGTACCTCGAGACATGTGCATGGCCACCGCGTACACTCCTGATTGTATCTTGCGTTCGTATCCTGGCAGGAGGAAAAAGAGAAAACAATGAGGAGGTTCTGGAGGATGATCTGGAGGGATGCGTCAGGAAGGAAGAAGGAAAGAAGGATAGGGGAGGGAACTACAGTAGGCACAAAGGAAGCACGGGAACAAATGGCACCGTGCGGAGTTGACTATGTGACTATGTGCTGCATTACCTTTCTCTGCCGAGCATCCCAAACGGAGCAATTGAAGCTCTTAGCCCCAGCATCAGGAGAATCCCCATACCAGACCAGGAGAAGGGGCTCACCAAGTAGACAAAGCGAGCGCAGAAGTGAACAGCTTCCCAGCCCAGCTGGAACCCCAGCACCGAATAGGAGTACCTCACTGAAGAAAAGACAACGTTGTGCACAAAGCGAGCTGTGACAAAACTGAGCTGTGAAGGTTCTTCATATTTCTTCGTGCAGATAGCAGCACACATAACACATTTCAGATGTAACCTGCCATAAAAAGAAATATACCGCATGATGTCCAAGCAGCGCATAAACCGAATCGCAGAGATGGTAGCTGAAACTTGGCGTTGCTGAGTCTCGCCGCGCAGCCAGCGCCGACCGGTAGAAGCTGTGGTTTATGAGGATCTCCAGGAGCATTGCCGTCTTCCACAGAAGCCACCAAGAGACCATGACAACGCTCAAGGCATTCATTGTTCGAGGTGTAAGGGGTTCCAGCAGAAGGGCCGGCCAGCACGGGGCAGTTGCAGAAAGGAATATGTGGATGGCGAGCCAGAATGGAATGTTCAGGAGCAGCGTTGGCAGGATGAAGACAAGGCCGGCGCCCAGGATCAGCTGCAGCTGGCTGGTCATGTAACCCCGCAAAGTCATCAAGGACAGCCGCAGGGATGTGTGCCTGTACAATCGTCCCCGGGTCTTCACAAGGACACAAATGCCGTTCAAGGAGGCGAAGAGCAGCGTGGAGGAGAAGTAAGGCAAGGCCAACAAGCTGAGGATGAAAGTGCACAGAGCGAGGTTGGCCAGGAGCCACCAGGCTGCTGTTGGGACCTACAGGGAAGTCGGGAAGTCAAAACTCACACGCCAGGCCGCCAGGCCGCCAGGCCAGGCCCTGCGCACCTGCTCCATGTCGGCGCGGAAAGCCTTGAGAGTTCTCTTGTCGCTCTCCGCCAGCTCCCGCACGTCCCGGGCCGCGGCAGTGATCGAACTCCTTTCGCTCCTTTCGCTGCTTGTGTTTGGGCTGGGAATGTTGGGATCCCAGAAAACCACTTCTGGCTAGTACATGTCCTGGAGATGCCCTTGCTAAGAGTGGCAGCCCGAACTAAACCATGCGCCATGTGGTTTTCTTTAAGGGGACCCCCAGGTTCATTCCCTCATTCCCTACAGAGCACCAGAAAGAAAATGGCTTGCTTAGCGAAACGGCCGTAAGCGTCCAGTCTAGAAATCGACGGAACTGACCCAAAGTTGTTTCATTGTGCATGATTTGAAGTTGGAGCGGCAAAAACAGACATAACATGCAGCCTAGCAACAACAGAGCGTGTCTCAACTAAACATAGGCACAGCTGTATGCGTGACCAACATGGCTGGGCCCTTGTGAACTACGGGAGCCCAGCATTTGGGAGAATCAGAAGTGGTGGGATTTGAAGACTTCGCTGCCCCGCCGTACCCCGAGCAACACTTTGCCACACTGCCGCGTTCTGCCCGCCTGTCCTGGCCAATCACGCTCACGCATGCCCATGTTGGCTTTGTTAAAATTCTGAGTGAAACTAACTCCGAAGTGAACATGACACAACAATGCCTCATTCAATCGATTTTGGCAGGTTGTCCAGAAAACCTTGACAATCCTGCACATTCCGAAAAGAGCTGAAGTGCAAAAAAAAGACCTATGGTACGCAGGGCACCCAAACTGCCAGGGCCAGCATAAAGTGTCGAGTCGAGCAGTTTCGAGCGATTCCAGCATATCCAGGTCAGCAAAATTTCGAGCACCTTTCACCTGCCGTCATACATAAACAAAAGGAATTCGAGCACCCTCGTATGGAAACAAAGAAAAGGTGAAGCCAACTCCTGCGCCCAACCTCAAACAGCCGTTTGGTTTCGAGCGATTCGAGCATTCCGACCAGGCATGCCCCACGGCCATCTGCGAGCACATGCAGCTGTTTTCAACATAAGTACTTGTTGTGGAGCTCTGCGACTCTCTGCGGCTCTCTGCCTCTCCGCTCTCTGTGCCTCTCTGTGCCTCTCTGTGCCTCTCTGTGCCTCTCTGTGCCTCTCTGTGCCTCTCTGTGCCTCTCTGTGCCTCTCTGTGCCTCTCTTGCTAGCTCTCTCCTGCCCTACCCACAACAATAACTACAAGCAAGACAACGCCGCGCGCAACGTCCCACCACGCAATATTTCAGATAGAAACACCTTTCACCGCGCCTCAATCCTCCTGAATTCTCCCAGGCGTCGCAGGCGTCGCAGGCGTCGTGCCCGCTCCGCCACCACAAATATCAAGACTTTGCAGTGCGGTCACAGCCGCTTGCATTCTTGGCATTCTTGCCCAACCCCTAGGACCCAAGGCTTCCTTTCGCTCCTCTCGGGGCCGTCGGTGTCGGCGCCTGCAAAGCGTCGCAGCCGTAGCGACAGGGAGACGCAGAAGTGCACAGAGGCGGCAAGCATACGGGCCTCGGTCTGTGCAGTCGGCCTGTGTTTGCTCGGCTTTACACTCCCTTAAATTCACTGTGGTCTACTTGGCGCTTGCTTTGATTGCTTTGTTTGCTTTGCCTACAGCAGAGGGGGTCTTGCCAAGGTCTGTTGCAAGGTCTGAAAGCCTTATGACTTTACGGTCTTCGTAGTCCTGAATTCATGTTGAGGCCAGCTTGTTTGGGATGCTAACGCACTGCCGTGGAAGCTGCTCTGGCCAACAGGGACATCAGAAACGCTGGATTTTCGTCGAAATGGCATCTGCAAGCTCAACAAGCCATCAGCTCTCGTGTATCTTCGCTGAGGGGATTGCCGGTACCTCACGTTGGTGAAGGGGAGTCGCAAGAGGCATGCAGTCCACTGAAGTGCTGCCATGTGCTGACCAAGAAGCCGCCTCGAACACCATGCTTCCAGGCACGATGCTTCCGAGACCGCGGCGGGCCACAACAGCTTCGGCTTCGATAGAAACTTCAACACTCCCTTTACCCCTGGCCGTGCTCTCCGTGCTCATCCGTGTGTCCGTGTGTCGCAACACTGCGTCGCAGCACTCTGCAGCTTCACCTGCCTCCAACTGACCCCCGAGTCAAAACCGAAGGAAAGAACCACACCGATTGATTTCATGCAGCGCCCCTTGTCTTCAAGCAACTCTCTCTTTCGCCCTCCCCTCTCTCTCGATACGCTTTCTTTCTTTCTTTCTTTCTTTCTTTCTCTCTCTCTCTCTCTCTCTCTCTCTTTTTTTTCGTTATAATCTGCAGACTCCAACTTCCGCACATCAGGTTACATGGTTCCACCATGTTCCAGTGCGCTCCACTGAGGAGGCAGGGTGCCGGGAGGCTCCGAGCCCTTAAGAGTTCTCAAGAGTTCAACAACAGAAGTTGAAGCGTCAATCTCATGCAGTTTAACATTCTCCAGAAGGAGCGACCGAGGCCCGCAAAGCCGATGGCTTGCCTCTTTGCTGCACATCTCTACAAATCTCTGCAGATGTCCAGAATGAGCGAGGACAAGGCGCCCACTGAGGCAATCATCGTTCATTGGGCGTTCAATGGCGCCCAGCTTGCGCGAAGCAGTCGTGACAGGAGTCCATGGAGACATTGTGTTGGAGCAAGTCTTGTCTGAAGATCCTTAGGGCTTCCTGGTAAACGATGCGGTCGATTTCATCTTGGAAGCCCTCCAAGGGAGCAGTGTCGTAGAAGTCCTCCGCTTGTTTTCCGGGAAAGGAGCTCCGGGTGTTGCTGAAATCCAAAGCGTGGCAGGGGCCGCCAAAGATCTTGCGGAAGAGGCAGATGGACAAATCCCACTCCTCCGTGATCCCGACAAACGCGAAGCCTTGAAGCCTCCGCACAGCCTCCTCAGCCATCTCCACCGTTCGCTCCGGGATGTCCAATAGGCCGGGGAGCCAGTGATGGCCACCTCCATAGTTCAGGAGCCCCTCTCCCACCAGCTGGTACGCCACGGTCCCCGCGAAGTAGCGGGCAAAGATCGGCGCAGGCGGCTTCGTGCTGTTCTGGTGCGTGCAATCGGTGCCCAGAACCATCCATGTGCGTGCTTCGTCATGATACGCAGAGAGGATTCGCTGCTCGGGCTGGCGAAACAAGCCCACCATGTGACCTTCAAGCTCTGGGTACCTGCTGCCAATGCACTCATGTGGACTGGCCTGGCAGCGCACGCTTGCAGGGTCACAGAGGTCCGGGCAGGCGTTAAAGAAATTGGTGGCGAAACGGCAACCAAAACTGTCCTCGTCAATAGATACAGTAAGAGGAACTCCTGGGCAAAAGCCTGGTGTGTGGACCAAGACGTTGAGGAAGCTGCTCCCAGCCTTCGGAAAGTGGACCCATGTCCTTGAGAAAGACAGCGTGCTTGGGTCAGGCACGGTCAGCCTATCGTGATTCTCAACATACTTTCCAGTTATCACGAAGATGGCTACCAAACTGAAACAACAGCCACGGCTCAAGGGCAAGGCCTCCGGGTGCCGAGCGCCAGCGAGAAGTCTCAGCCTCGCCACAGGATGGCACTGAAGTCAAGCAACTATATTTTTGTGTTGTAGGCTATAAAGTATTATGGTGTGTGCTATCACGCCCTTCCTTTTGTGGCTTCTCCGCGTCTCTTCTCTGGAGCGATCCCCCCTTTTCGATCTCTCAAGCTAAAGCAAGGGGCTGTTACAGACAAGCCACTGTTGCTGGAGCAGTTCCAGATGTTGCAGACCAGGTTCACTAGTGTCACCAACGTCACACGCCCAGAGAGGCAGAACAGCCAAAAGGCCAGAGGCCAGGAGCCGAGGGGCCCCAGCCACGGCCATGACCCATAAACACTTCTCAAATCTTCCCGGTTCGGTTTGAGCCAGAGCTATGCCGTCTCTTCAGCCCACAGCGGGGAGAGCCCACGGGGCGATACCTTCTTGACTGGAATCATGTCCGCCCTTGTTTTCGCGCCCTCCCCCCACCTCCCCACCTTCCTCGCCGCCTCTTCCCCGCCCTGCCTTTGCCTTGTCAGACGCTACTTCCAACTTGGTTGGCCTGAGCCCAAGACCCGATAAGCGCTTAGGTGTTTATGCGCCGGTGCACCTTGAGATGCTCTGTTGAGATGCTCTGTTGAGATGCGCTCCGGTGCTCTTCAAATCTCTTAAGGCTGCCCTGCGGCTCCACGGAAACAAAGGCATGCGCCGCTCCAACAACAAGAACAAATGAATCAAGGCCTTCGCTGTTGGTTTTGAAACTGGGAAGCGCGAACGTGCTAGTAGTAGTAGTAGTAGTGGTAGTAGTAGTAGCAGTAGCACTAGCACTAGAACTCGTGCTAGCAGGCGCGCCTCATCATACACCTGTTGACCACGGTCCCAGAACAACATACAACGTTTTCGGAGTCCGAAACCAAAAATAAGTCTACTTGAGGCCAGAGACGGGTGGGCGAAAGCTAGGCTCCGCCCTTTTTCAACTCAATGCCGCAGTAACATCGATGTTGTCCCGTAGAGTGTGTCAGTGCGTGACGTCTCTTTGGAACAGCAAATCTGGCTTCTTTGGAACAGCAAATCTGGCTGAAAACAGCTCTGGCAAGCCGTGGCTAAACCGATGCCAGAGTGCCAGATAGAAGGAACTGCACATTTTGTAGAACTTTGGCAAGCCATAAGTGAGACGGATACCAGGGTGCATGTGGAACCCAGACAAACGCAGACATGTCTTGCTGGAACCGCAAGTATGCAGTTAACAAGTCGTGAGTAGGACAGATACCAAGGACGCCGAGCGAAAAGGGGCCGCAGAAACATCGACATGTTCTTTGTGTCTTTCTGAACATGCTTGTCGGGCAGAAAACTGTCGTAGATGCGACCAACACGAGTCGCGAAACGTAGACATTCCCACCTGGAACTGCAACGGTGTCCCCTCATTGTTATCCAACACCGTCCCGGACTCGATCAAGAAAACGAGCGCATCAAAAAAGAGGCTGCAGAAGCGTGGACGTTTCTACAGGGTCTGCTAGCAGCAAAAAACAGCACCGAATTTCTCCGGGAACATGTCTTTCACACAGAGCCTACAGCCGTACAAAGCTGCGCGCTCCAAGAACCCCGCAATCGAAAGAAACTCTTCCGAAACCAGACTGCGGCGGTCCAAGGTCAAGCCTGCCCTGGGGGAGATGCAGAAACACGCACGTGCGCAGCGAGTCTATCAAGAATTGCAATTGGGCAGGAAAGCCCTCTGGCACACCTTCAAAAAAAGGGACTACCGAGCGTCGACGCTCTGTCAACTGCAACTGTGGCAGACATGAAACGACGCCAGTATCAGGTTTGCAGCATATGAGCTGCACCAAATCTCTCAGCATTTTCGCGGAGAGCCGCGCAAACCGGTCTTGACCAGAGCGACAGATCAACGTCTCTACCAAGCCTTGGAAAGTGGGCTGCAGGAACGTCAGCATTCGACAGGGTCCGCCAGCAGCAAAATATGCGCCGAGCCCCCCCCGGAACATGCTTTCCACACAGAGCCTACAACCGTACAAAGCCACGCTGCACACCCCCGCGAGCTGAAAAGAAACTCTAAAGGCGGGCTGCAAGCGTCCGTGCCCCCCGTCTGCCCAACACTGAGAAGTATCTTGGAACAGCGCCTTGCGCCGGGATGGCGATGTTCTGGTAGGAGGGGTGTGCGATGTGGAACAGACACGTTGACAGATAGATAGCTAGATAGCTAGATAGATAGATAGATAGATAGGCTAGATTGACACACATCCAGATAGATAGCTAGGTAGATAGCTAGATAGACAGATAGAAAAAGAGAAAGAAAAAGAGCAAAATAATGGGAACTACGATCTTCGCAAAGCATTTGAAGGAACGAGCGGAGAAAGAGAAAGGGTCAAGAGAAAACAAAAGGAAAGAGAAGAGAGTGAGAAAGCGAAAGAGGGAAAAAAAACAGACAGAATGAAGAGAAAGACAAACAGCAAGACAAAGACAGAGAAAAAACACAATGGAAAGAGAGACAAACAACAAGAAATTGGAAAATAGAGCGGGAGAAAGTTGAAACTTCCGCCAACCGGCTTCGCCGGCTCTAGCATCTAACGGTGATGATGATGATGACCATGAGGAAGATGATGAAAAGTATCATCCGCTGCATCTCCACCCCTGCATCTCCAACAGTGGATGATGATGACGACGAGGATGATGACAACGGTGGAGATCAGAAGAAATTTGTGTCTGTTTTGTGTTTGATTTATATGTTGATCTCCACGCAACCATGATTTTGGCTCAAGGCCCCTCTTTGATGTCACTGTACAGAACCATACACGTACAGGAAGAGAAAAGGGATTACAACAGACCATTACCACTGTTCCCACAGGACAAGGCACCTCCAGTTTCGGACGTCACCCCCCCCCCCAGTTCCATTGCGCGCAAACTTCCTAATCGTGAATGCAGCGCTTCGAAGTGAGGGAATCTCACTCAAATTGCACTCAACGCTCGCCGAAGTGCAATGCGCAACCGACGCCAAAACCGGGAGAACAAACACGCAGAAAACCAAAACACACGTCGCGCCTTGGCGATGTGGGCCTGGTATCCGACGGTTGTCTGAAATTCCTTGTTCCGGAAACCGCCATCTTTGCGAGGAGAAAAATAAACTTTCGCGGACCCCATCGTGGAACTTTCGCGCGGCAGTTCTCAGAACAGTCGTCACAAGGGTAGTACACAAAGTACACTTTCGCAGCCCCAGATCGAAAGCCGCAGCTTTTCAATATGAGAGTAGTACAAAAAGTAAACTTCCGCAGCCTGGCTGAATGCCGCAACTTTTCAATACGAAAGTAGTACGCGAACTAAACTTCCGCAGCCTCGAAAGTCAACACCTTTCAATACGAAAGTAGTACACCAAGTAAACTTCCGCAGCCCCAGCTCGAAAGCCGCAACCTTTCAAGTTCCAAAGTAGCACGCGAAGCGCGCCTCCGCAGCTCCAGCTCATAAGCCGTGAGCTACACGGGAAAGGACCCGTTGGTTTCAACTGGCTGGGAGGTCCGCCGACTTTCGCGAAACTTTCGCGGCACTCAACTTGACCCGCAAGCTTCAAAACTCCCACAAGCTGGTTTCTGTTGGCTGGGGGGTGCTTTTGCAGCGGCGTGTTCTTGCGGCGACCCTCAGGCTGCAGATTCCCCAACCAACTTTAGTCTGCGGGCATTCTACGCGCACTGTCGGTACATGCACATGGTTCATCACTCCAGCTTCCTGTTAGCAAGCCCCACCCTTGCACAAAACTTTTGCGAACAAAAAAACTTTCGCGACCCCCTTCGCGGAACTTTCGCGGAGGTCATCATGATTCATAACCCAATGCAAGGACCTTTCACACGACTCTCTGAACCTGCCGACACGTCCGTCGCGCAACGGCGGCAACTTGGCGGCCATTGAAACATTGATTGCTTCCTCAGTGCTTCCGCTTGGCCGGCCTGTGCCGGCATAGGCCTCTACGCAGACTGCATCTGATGATACCTCCCTTTTTGTCTGAGAAACCTGCTCCACTGCCACACAATCTTACTGAACTGGCAATTGTTCATGTTTTTAAAGTTTTTTTGCATTTTGCATTTTTCCAGTTTTTCGTGGGCATTTGTTGCTCGATTTATGTCGCTGAGGTTGACTTTAGAGAAGTTAATTGTTTGGGTTTCAAGTTGTTTTTCGGTGGGAGGGGGGGGGGCAGGACGGGACAATAATAATGCGCCTGTGTGCCCATTGTTGCGAAAGGCTTGATTCCTGCAGCATCGTTTTTCGCTGGCTGCTCGCCTTCGGAGAGTCGGAACGGAATTATTTTTTTTTCATCTCGTTTGTTGTTTGAGGGCTCGGTGGCTTGCCCCGCCCCACCCCCCCTCCTCCCAAGCCCATCAATGATTGACGTTGTTGCGTTTGCTTGCGCGGGTTCGGTGGCTTGCCCCGCCCGGCCCCCTTAAACAAATCCTTTCGCTGGTTTTGGCGGCATGCCCCATCCAGCAATAGGGTGCCCAGCTCCCCCTTCCTCCAAAGTGAAGCCCGCCAACGATTGAAGTTGTTGCATGTGCTTGTGCTTGCGGGTTCGGTGGCTTGCCCCGCCCGGCCCCTACGCCTTCTGCAAGCAAGAGGGAAGGCGTCTCAGGGCAAAAGAGTCTCACAGGAAAGCTGTGAGCTGACGAACGGACATGCGTGATGCGACGCAAGAGCCGCCCAAGTCGTATGTTTCTTGCGGATCATATTTTTCAAGCGGATAGATGTGTTTTTGCAGAGCAGATATGCTTGTTGCGGTGCGCGCTTGCGGGTTCGGTGGCTTGCCCCGCCCGGCGCCCACAATGACTTACGCTGGTTTCGGTGGCATGCCCCATCCAGCAGTAAGGATTCAGAAGGGGCGCTTCTGAAACCGCCCTTTTCCGGAAGCGTTCTCAGAAAGGCTTTCGTGTGTAACTCGAAAAACAAGACTTTCTGGTGGGCGCTGCCATTGTTACCACCTGATTTTAGTCGGGTTTGGCCCCACGCCAAATCTGACTAGTGATCTTAAAGTTTTCCTGATTGTGCAGTTACACAGACTCAATGGCGAAGCTCAGAAGGCAGTTGTTTTCTATTGCTTCCAAGGTTTGGTCACTGCTCCGCTTGCAAAAAACCATCCCAAGACGCGCTGCGCTTGGCGGCTTCAGCGCCTCGTTGCTGGCGTCATCGTAGGTTTCTTCATGGCGTGGTTGTGCCAATTGGAAGGGCCTCGCTGGCGGGAAGGGTCAGACTGACGAGCAAGGCAGCCGCAGCAGCGGCGCGCGGCTTACCCAGCCTGGAAAATAGTCTTCATGCTGTGCGGTACTCTTCGCTTGTGGGCCACACCCAGTGTCAGTAATACGCTGCAGAGTTGACGCTCTGGGGTGCTTTGTTTTATGCACAGACGAGTGTTTATTCTGCTGCTTTAATACCAACCAGTCTGAAACCAAGTGGTTCCTGCCTGCGCGGGACGGTGTTTGGGCAACTTGACGAGGGCAAGGCCGGAGGAAAAGCGCATTGTGAGCAAAGCCAGGCTGGGCAGACCTTCGGATTCCAGAGGCCTTGGACTGAATTTGGTAAACTTGGGCGTTTTTCCAAGCGCCCTCTCTGACAGAGCTCTGGCCCAAGTGCCTGAATGTCCGCAGAGAGCATGGGCCCTTGGCAGGCGGTGGACCGAGCAGTTCCGTGGGCTGGAGGCTGTGCAGGAAAACAGGCGACTTCTCACAGCTGTGCTGCCTGCAAAGCTGCTGGGCATGTGTCAGCGGAGTTTCGAACCATTGTTTCATTGCAGGTCAGCCACTTCCGAGACCATGAGAAACCAAAGGCGCGGCGCAGCATCAAATGAAGACATCCGACTGCGTCTGATGGCCCCATCTCGAAGAGTTCATCGCAGTTCTGCGAGCTACACGCAAGGGGATGGCGGTGATGATGGATTGCCTGGTCCGGCGGCAAGATCCCGCCGAGCCCAGGAAGCTTTGCTTGGCCGGTCGCTGCGGGCTCGCACGACAAACGCTCAACGCCTCCTGCGTCATGTGCACTGGACTGCTCAAAGACGATCCTTGTCTTGCGAGGGCAAACGGCGCAGAGGATTTGCGTCCTCAGCACATGCTTCTGGGCGCACGGAAGCTTCATGACTTCTCTCTGCGGTCGGAGTTGCCACGGCTGTTGTGCATTTGCTTCATGATTTGGCACCCCTTTTGCTGGTGAAAGGACCTGAAGCCAACTGTGCAGCTCAGGTGGCTTGTCCCCAGCTGGACGCAGTTGCGTTTCAGCAGTGGCTTGGGCGCGTTGAGGTGTTCAACGCCGACGGCAGCCGACGAGCAGCTGGCGGGGGCTCTTGTCGTCGGAGCACGAAGCTTTTGCTCAGCTATACTGCGATTTGGAGACGGACACGGCGCTTGCAAAGCCAACCTGAAGTTTGTAAAAAGATGCCCCACGCAGCCCGCAGGACCTTTTTTGTTTTGGACGGCCTAGCTCCACCAAGGATTGAAAAAGACTGGCCTGGCGTGTCCAGATTTCCTTCCAACGGGTGGAGCTTTTTTCTTTTTTGATAGGCAGGCGTCTAAATGTTTGACACAGAAACAGTCTGACAGTGGTTTTAAGGGGACGATTGCTCAAGATCCACTTCGGCGAGCTGTGTGGCACTTGTTTCTTCACGTCCTTCTTGGCCTGCACTTCTTGTAGGAGCTTGCTTCACTGCGCTGCCTTTTTGCGAGCCCTGTGCCATTGGTAGACTTTTCACGCATTTCCCTTCTACGGGCAGTTCAACATGTCAGAGCCGAAATTTCAAAGAACCTAACAAGACTTGCAGGCAGACTTCCCACGAAAGTCTTGTTTTTCGAGCCGCCCTTACACACGAACGCCTTTCTGAGAACGCTTCCGGAAAAGGGCGGTTTCAGAAGCGCCCCTTCTGAATCCTTACTGCTGGATGGGGCATGCCACCGAAACCAGCGTAAGTCATTGTGGGCGCCGGGCGGGGCAAGCCACCGAACCCGCAAGCGCACACCGCAACAAGCATATCTGCTCTGCAAAAACACATCTATCCGCTTGAAAAATATGATCCGCAAGAAACATACGACTTGGGCGGCTCTTGCGTCGCATCACGCATGTCCGTTCGTCAGCTCACAGCTTTCCTGTGAGACTCTTTTGCCCTGAGACACCTTCCCTCTTGCTTGCAGAAGGCGTAGGGGCCGGGCGGGGCACGCAAGCACAAGCACATGCAACAACTTCAATCGTTGGCGGGCTTCACTTTGGAGGAAGGGGGAGCTGGGCACCCTATTGCTGGATGGGGCATGCCGCCAAAACCAGCGAAAGGATTTGTTTAAGGGGGGCGGGCGGGGCAAGCCACCGAACCCGCGCAAGCAAACGCAACAACGTCAATCATTGATGGGCTTGGGAGGAGGGGGGGTGGGGCGGGGCAAGCCACCGAGCCCTCAAACTACAAACGAGATGAAAAAAGATAATTCCGTTCCGACTCTCCGAAGGCGAGCAGCCAGCGAAAAACGATGCTGCAGGAATCAAGCCTTTCGCAACAATGGGCACACAGGCGCATTATTATTGTCCCGTCCTGCCCCCCCCCCTTCCCACCGAAAAACAACTTGAAACCCAAACACTTAACTTCTCTAAAGTCAACCTCAGCGACATAAATCGAGCAACAAATGCCCGCGAAAAACTGGAAAAATGCAAAAAGCAAAAAACTTTAAAAACATGAACAATTGCCAGTTCAGCTTAACCGCGTCCCGTGCTGACGGGGTTGCACTTGTGTCCCTGGGTCTATCTCAGAACTGGTGTGGAAGAGTCAAACAGTGATGTCAGAAGATACGCGGACTGTGTCCTGACAATCCCCTCTATCTATGGGGTGTATACTGTAAGCACAGGCAGCAATGGCTTTTTTGCACACGCTGTCTAGCATGAACGCAAGAAAGGGCTTAACCCAAAATGTTACATACAGGTCAAGTCACTGGAAAAGGCAGAACTCCACACACACCCACACAAACACAACTTCCCCCTACATTGTGCACATGGGCTGCGGCCTTTTATCTGCTGCCTCTGCCAGCACAATGTCTCCATATCTCTCCTTCGAGAAGACATGCACAAAAACACATTGGTGACCAAGAGTTTCAAGAGGTCGAGGCACGCAAGCACGTACGGCTTGTGCTCGTCATAGAGTGAGTCTTGTGCTCGCAAAATCATGGCGAGGGTGCTGGCATGGCAATGCTAAGAGCACTCAAAAGGTCCCAAATGATATCCTGAGCATCCTCCAAGCCGACTGACAGCCGTAACAAGTTGTCGGCGATGCCACACTTCAGGTCTGCCCCTGTCTCGGCAAACATAGTGTATGGCCTCAGCAATGGGTGTGGCAGACGTCTCAAAACACTGCAGTATTTCCCCCTCTCCCTACACCCTCCTTCCTCTCTTCCCCTCTTCTTCGCTTCTGGGGTCTGCGCAGGTCGATGATGGTGCAGCAGTCCCCGAAGGAGCCCACCAGCTTGATCAGCAAAAGGTTTTCCAGAAACCTCACAGCATCCTCCTGTCACGTCGAAAGTAAGTCAAGTCTCCCGGCGACCGCAGTGATTACCGCAGGAGTACCACGCTGATTGCCAAAAGATTACGAGAGGATTGTCACAGGCCTAACAGTCCAAGCCGCGCCTTCTGGCCGTCGAGGTAGAAAGCGATCATGTTGCCGGGACAGGCTCTCATCTCTGCGTTCCTTTCAAACCCCAAAAAATGGACTTTGCTAATCCTGTGATCGGCTTGCAACGCGCTGGCAACGCTCCGAGCGTTGCTGGACATCACGTCCATGCGCGCTTCCTTGGGAAGCGAATTGTGAAGAAATTGCTGAGGAATTGAGAGGGCAAACCGGGGCTGCTCTGCACACCCCTCCCCTCCGAGCCCCTCTGTTGGCCTGCTTACTATTCCCGCACCCCCCAAACTCTTCTCCAAGTCTTCTCCCTTTCGCCTTTAAAGCCGAGGACTTCGAGAGGACGCGTTTGGCCTTGGAGGACGCGTTCTGCCACGCAGACGTCTTCAGGCTCGTACCCTGAAGTGGCCATAGCGGCGTCCAAGGAAACCAAGGACCCAAAGTCCTGATTACAGCTCCAAAGCCTCAAGAAAGGCAGTTCGTGGACCGGTGTGTGATGGCGCATTACGCCAGATGTGCCACCCATTCTGTGAGCCCTAAGCTCATAAGTTAGTTAACCCTCCCCCCGTATCAGTTAGACAGGGGCTTTCCCGTCCGCATTTTGCCATCCGGTCCTAGGGTCCCCCCCACACTTTTGGGCACAATTCAAATACGCCCACTAAAACAGCCTATTTTCAACATTCAAATTCAATCACCCGACCAATCCAACTCCAAACAACACATATTCACATACCCATCTTCATTTCTTACCCCATCTCAACATCACCCTTACACTCATTCAATAACAACAATCATAACTACATACCACCTCAACAAATCCCACCAAAAAAATCCAAGCTACATACCAACATTTTTTATTCCCAAGATCGCAACCCCAAGATCTCAATAATTTCTCCCTTGATCCAAACTGCAACCCTTTCCCATTTCCAACAAACACGAACAGTCTAAAAAAGAACGCTATGTTCGCCCCGAAAAATGGTTAACCAATGGAAAAGGGAGAATTAAAACCGTTAACCCAAATCTTGAAAACAATCCCAGTAAAATATGGATGGCAAAATGCGGATGGGAAAGGCCTATGTAGGAAAGCACCCCCCACGGCTTATACGGGAAAATTAAACTATAATTATAACATATAGTTTCTTACATGTTATAATTATACTATGGTTTTAATCATCATCATCTCTGTATTCAGGTAATTTAAATTCTGGACATTCTACAAATTTAGTGTTATGTGCAAAACACCTTCTACAATATTCATTGTCGTAGATGTATTTAACAACTTTATTAAAGTCTCTGATCATACTATTGTAATTAAATTTTGTTCCTTCGCAACAATAAGCTATTCTGTTGACATCGTTATTGTAAATGCCTCTATATATGTTTCTTAATATGCTTATCTTGTCAAACGAGAACTTGAATTCTACTTTCAAGTCTTGTTTGTCAGGAAAACTATGACAGCGAGAGAATAAGTAAATATATTCATTTATGGCTGTTCCTCTTTCGGGGTTTTTAACTGCCATTTTTCTCCTTCTCGCTGACTTGCACCCCTCGCATTCTTCATAGTTAAATTTACACATGTTATTGATGATATTACTTGGCAAGTTTAACTTACTTAACTCAACTTTCTCGCCATTTAACTTACAATAGCAGTCAGCAACACGTTTATCAAATATGTTTAGCATGTCATTTGTATAGATCTTATTTAAGAATTCATTCATAATTTCCTCTTGTTCAATCTCAGTAAATACTACCATTCTGATGCTAACGTATATAGGTAATATTTCTTTAAATACATTTTCAGAGAAATTATAATTTATAGAAATATTTTTACCACTATAATTACAACATATAAGATCTTACATGTTGTAAGTATAGCAAAACTATGGTATCAAAGGCTTTAATCTATGTATTTCCAGGGGTTGTATTCGTTTCTTCTGTTCCTTCTTTAACTCTTTTGTTGCTTTTACTTTGTCTCTGCATTCCTTACATGTTTTGTAAAATATCTCTTCCATTTTAATTCTGTCATACATTTTGTGAAAGTCCTTTCTTGGCTTTGCTTCGTCGCATTTACTGCAAGGATAAACCATTGTGCATCCTGTTTCTTCTTCATCATCTGTAGAACTCATAATATTAGTTATGCCAATATGTCTTTAAACGGATTTTCAGAGAAAAATGTTTTCAATCAAGAATAAACCCCTGTATCTTCATCATAGTCAATTTGATAAAATGTCATAGTGGAAGACTTCGGTTCTTTAATTTCTTTGTTATTAAGTTTGTTTAAATAAATATTTCTTTTATTTTTATATTCACCATTGGTTCTATCTACTTCTTTACTTTGATAACTGTTTGTTAAAGGTTTCTTCTTTTCCATTTCTTGTAAGATTTCTAAAATATTCTTATTCTGTTCTAAAACCTTGTTCAGTTTTTTAACCATCTTTTCTAATCCTTCATCCATGTAACTATATATATTATATTATAAAATAAAACTTTTAAAACTAAATGTTTAAATTATGTTAAATCTACTCTTTAAATACTAACTTATGTCCCTATTAAAACTAACATTAATCAAATGTTCGTTAGTTTCTACTACCATATCACCGCCAGTTTTTTTCTTAATATTCAAATCTTTATCCGATTTTTTATAAGAAAACATGCATGGAACACAACTAACCTTAACACCATCCTTTTTATCTACCGTCAATTCATTCTTAAAATTCATAACATGGTTACATTTATCACATTTTATAGCTTTACTTTCACCCTTTGATTTAACACTTTCCGTTGTTTCTTTCCGTGCTTCAATATCTGGCATTGGTCTTTCTTTGCCTTTACTCTTTTTCTTCCTTCCCATTGATATTAAGATTTACATTCTTATTTTTGATATATTGTATCACAAACTTAATTAATTCTAAAACAAAATAACATATTTTTTTACATCTATTATCAGTTATAACAACTTGTTCTATATTCTCTACTTCATCTATTATATTGATATAATCTGAATAGCTTCTATTCATATAAAATAATCAATATAAAATATTTTCTAAATAACTTTAATATTATTTTATTATGTCAGATGTTCCAATAATAAAGCCAATAAAACATAACTGAATATGAATTCAAACAACCTAAATATGAGCACGTGCCAAAATTACCATTTAGAAGTATTATAGTTGCGAGTTCGACAGGTGGCAAAACAGTCTTGGTTCAGAACCTTATCTTAAATGTTTGTAGAAATTCATTTGCAAGAATATTTATATTTTCCCCCAGCGTTCATAATGACCCAACCTTTACAGAAGTTAAAAAATATATCAGGGATGAATTGCACGTGGATGATGAAAAAGAACAAATTTATTTTGATAACTATAATCCAAGTGATTTAGAAAATGTAATTGAAAGACAGAAGAAAATAATTAATTATATGAAATCTAAAAAGATAAAGAAACTACATTCAATATTAATCGTTATAGACGATCATGCCGACGATCCTAAATTTGTTAGATATAGTAAATTATTACATGGATTATTTACAAGAGGTAGGCACGATGCAGTAAGCGTAATTTGTTCAACACAAAAATACAATGTTTTGGCGCCTATGATTCGTTTAAATGCCAGTTCGTTATATATTTTTAGGTTGAAAAATGCCAGTGAATTAATGAGTTTTATTGAAGAAAATAGTGCCATTGTTGACAAACAGCAATTATTAGATATGTATCATCAAGCCGTTAATGACGCACCTTATAGTTTCTTCTACGTGAATATGAATGCTAAGAATGTGAATGACATGTTTTTTCTCCGTTTTGAACAGGCATTTCAAATTACAAATGATGAATAAAGATATTCTAATTTAATATAATATAATAATATGCCAATGAAACTATGTAGATGTGGTGGATTGTATCGTAGAGGTAATTATAATTTTCATACTAATTCTTGGATACATAAACTTTATAAAGTGTTAAAAAGACGACCAACAGACGAGGAATTATTAAGATTTCAAAATAATTTTGTTGATGAATAAGATTTAATAGATGATATGTGTAGCAACGCCTCAACAAAATTACCCGAAAGTGAAATGACAGATTATGATAGTAATTAATAATATTAATGTATGTTAATATTATCAATTTAAAATAAAGAATAGCTACATAAATTTAAGGCAGGAAATTTATAATATGTTTTATCTTTTTTACATTCATTAACTTTTTCTAATTTATTTATTATTGCTTTCAATGAATTTATTTGTAGAATATCAATTCTTGACATTTCACTTATCGTATTTACATCTATATATTTTATTACTTTAATAGCCTCTTCATCATCAATTTCTACTGGTTTTGATTTACTTGAACCCATTATATATAATATTATTTAGATTTTAATTTTTCAAAATTGAAATGTTGGTTTTCTTCTTCTTCTTCTTCATCTTCAGTTGGTGCTGGTATTTCTGTTGGACTTTCAGATGAAGAACTATGAACAGTAATAGGTGGAGAACTATGAACACTAATAGCTTCATTTGATGAATTGCTACTGCTACTTTGTGCATTTCCTGCTGTTATCTGATTAACTAAATCTGCTATATTTATTGTTGTTGCAATTGCGCTGTGTGATAAGTTTAATATGATATCTGCTACTGTAGCGCCGTTGTGTAGCATTATTTCTATCATTTTTGTCAGTTTGAACTTCTTTTCTTCTTCATCGCTGTCCTCCTCGTCTGGTGGTTTCTTTGGCGGTGGTTCTGGTGGTTTGTTGTTGTCAAGCATTGTAGTAAAGGCTGACACCATTGCGTCGCGTTGGTTTTTCAGGGTTTGTGTTGCTTGCGTTCTTGTTGGTTCATGTCTTTTGTATGCGTTGTGCCAAAAGTTTTTAAGCATTATTTTAAACATGTTGTCTTGGTTTTCCTTTACCTTAAACGCTTCAAATGTCATATTTAATTGCTGATTTGCATCATTGTATAACTTTTCTTGCGTCTCTCTGGTTTCTGTTGCAATTGTATCTGTATTGGTTGCAATGTCAATAAATTCTCTCGGTATGCCCTTTTTCATCATTTTCGGTGGTTGTGTTGTTGTTGGTGTGTTTGGTTTTGTTAGGTTATGTATTGAAAAACTGTCGTCGTGATCATAATTATCATTGAACTTATGCTTCTTTCTTTTCAGTATATTTTTAGTTAATATTATCATTATTATTATTATTATTTATATTTTTATTTCTTACCTTTACCCTTAAAACTTGCCTTGGGTTCTTCTATTCTACCTCTGCTTAAATTTGCTATCCATCCGCCATTATCAATAGTGTCTAAAATCATATCCACTAAATATTCTTTGTATGTTCTCGCCCTGCCTCTTCCCTTTTGTTTCAATTCTTCTTGTATTTCGCTTTCTTCTGGCACTTGAATTCCTCTTAATAAAACTGAAATTTAATATCATTTACTGTTAAATTAGGGTTGTCTTTCCAGTAAGCGGGACTAATAGTATTATCTATTGTTGTTTTAAATAATGGCGTCATTGGCAATGGTGGTGGTTGGGCTGTTGGGCTTGATGCTCCTGTTGCTTGTTGAACTGGTGTCGCGTCAAAATTGTCATCTACTGCTTGAGATGATTGTTCAACATCTTCTACGTGCATTGTTTGCTGGTCGTCTGCTACTGCTCCACCTGCTGGCGCTTGACGTGGTTCTGTTGGTGCTGATTGTTTGTTTGTCACCATTGAATGAAATAGTGTCCCGCCCATCTCTCTTAAATTTGATGCCATCGCTCTGCCTACTTCTTCCGCTTTCCGCTTTGTTGCAGTTGCTATATCTTGTAATTGTGTATCTACCATTGCCTCGTGTTGTCTTGTCGTTTGTTGTGGTGTTGAAAAATCATATTCGTCTGCTATTGCTTGGTCGTTTGTATGCTGTGGTGTATCTGTATCCATCTTATGAACTGCAGAAGTATGCCCGTTTCTGCGTGCTTCTTGTTTCATCATTATCTCTCTCATTTGCCTGTCTAATATTCTCATTTGTTGGTCTTTCAATAATTCTAAATGGTCGCTTCCATCAAAAAAACTACCCTGAGGACTTGCTTTAAAAAAGGTAGCATCTCTGTTAGGTAGTTTTCCCGTTATTAAATCATTTTCGCCTATTAAATTAGCGATTTCTTCATAAGTAGGTCGTCGTTTCAATCCAAATTTTGCATATGGGTTTATTAATTCTAAACTTTGGGTTGTTGTCATATTGATATAATATTAATTAGAAAATATTGTTAATAATATTTTTGTGAAACATATTATTAATAATAAGATGTTATTGTTAATAATATTTTTGTGAAACATATTATTAATCTATATCAATATATTTTAAGTAAATATTAACTTTTTTGTATCTTCATACCATTTATTTAAATGTTCTTTTGTTGCATGTGGTAAGTTAGGACGATATAATTCGCCCATCATTCTATCCAGCTCATTTACATAGTTTGCTCTCTTATTTCCTTCGTCAATTTTTTCCTTAATGCTACCGATGCTTCTTGTGAGTTTCTTAACTTCATTTGTTCGTGTAGGTGTTTTAGATATTCTGTATCTTTTAGATCAAATGGACTATATTTAATTTGTGAGGATTGTAAAAATACTTTACCTTTATTTTTTAAATTATTTCGTTTATGAAATTTATACATTATATATTTATCATAGATTTTAATTTTAATCGTAGAGCAGACTTCCGGATTCGCGCAATTCTAACACACTTTCTGAGATCATATGCACAAACACCTCGCGGACATCTTCATCAGTTGTTAGTGCTCTATTACTTCCTTTCAGTTTGAATACCAACAGACCTCCCATTTTAGTATTCTGTCCAGTAAAATTAGTGTCTGCCATTTTCTCAAATGATATCCCAATAACGAACTTGTCTTCTCTGTAGCGTTTATATGAAATGCTAAAGGCGTCTTGATCAGGGTTCAAATAGTGTAATGTTCTTCGGAGGTAGTAGGCACTCTCGGCGAGGCTCTGGCATTCAAACTCTGGATATGTCTTATTATTAATTTGTAATTGCCACGTTAAATTTAAATCGGAATTTTGAAAGCCCTTTCCTTGGTATGTCGCGCGACCAACTCCATCGGGATCGGGACCATCAAAAATACGAGAATTAATCATAGGATTGTAAAAATAATTCCATCGCTTGTAAATGTAGTTGTCTTGTCTGTAATAATTAGTATTTTGTGGGTCAGTTCCTGCTCTTGGTGGGCGATATAGTGTAATGAAACAACCATTCAATTTAGAAGCGGATTTAACAATGTTCATATTAATTTCAGTTCCTGCCGCGTTGAATGATTGTGTCATAGTGTGATACATAGGAAATACTCATTTCAAACTTTGACCCTCTAACAAATGCTTTACTATATGGTTGTTGACCATATTGTCCAACTGAATTACCTCAGCTCTAATGATTACGTTATTTAATTCCCACTGCGTTGAAGTATCGCCGGTTGTGAAATAGTAGCCGTATTTGTCAGTATATGTGTTGTTGATTAAATCCCCCGCTGCGTCACGAGTAGCAAATGGTGTAATTACTGGTGCGTGCTCATCCGACACAATGGTAAATTCTAATTCAAGTGGTGCATAACGAAGCGGTAAATAATAATTGCTTTCTAACAGTCCACATACCGGTTTATGTCCTAATCTCATATCACCATTAGCACCGGGTATTCCTGCAACTGAATGGCGGGTATATCGTGCTGTTAACTCGCCCCAATTTGGCACGGTCTCCTGCGACGACTGTCACGGCATCTGGTGCTGTTCCAGTAGTTCCTCGTTCATTATTAGCATCAATAAATTCTGCTAATCCAGTAGCATAAGTATGTCGCCAATCATCATCCCAACGAGGATTAGCACCACCTTCTAAATCGTCCATATCTCGGGCATCTTGACTTGTAAAAGAATTATACAATTCACAGTGCCTATTGTATTCAATATCCTGAACTTGCTGACCTCCAACAGTGCATCTATAACGACTGAAGAAGGATGATAAATTACCTAACGGTCGTAAAAAATGACTTCGTGTTCCGTCGGTGTTTTTAAGATTAGCAAATAAACGAATAGAAGATAAATCAATATATGTGTTGTCTTCTCCTGATATATGAAATCTAATATTTTTGTTTCCTGCATTTGGATTATAGACATTACTACCCGATGGAAAATAATTAACGTGTCGTCGGTCTGTGATGTATTGTGCTGTTTCTGGAAGTCCAAAATTTAACGAGTTAATCATTGTAGTTTCACTTTCTGCAATTATATTATCCATACTTATATATGATAAACTTAGATTTTATTTTTTATTTTTATATTTTTCTTATGTGGAAGCATTGCAGTAGAATTATTTGAAGTTGTATTTTTTATAGTATTTATTAAATAATTGTTTTTGTATCAACTATATCTTTTATAGTATCATAATCTAAATTCTTATATTGTTTATCGTATTTTGACGGTTCTTTTGTCAGTTTCTTCTCTAATGGAATTTTGTTTTATTTCTATACATATTATTATTAATATTATTGATATTGTATTGTTCTGGTGTTGAATTGGGATTAAACCCATTAGAAATATCAGTAGTAGGATTTATACTTGTGAGTCCATTTCCTTCCCAATTATTGAAACTGTGTTTATCTAATAAATTATTGCTTTCTATTTCTCCAGTTATTGCTGCGTCATCAAACATTGCTATAGGATCTCCGCGATTTCTAAATCGTAAGTATCGCGGGTTTTTCTGTTGATTACTTCCTGATACAAAAGGTGATGAATAAACAGTAGTAGCATATTTGTTTCCGTGTCTATTGTTAATTTCTTGAACAACGAATGAGCCGAGGGAATGGCCGACCAGTCTATTAACATCTGGAGTTTTACTTAATTCTTCCATTCTGTCTTTATATCTTTCGCTTAATTGAATATTATGAGTAGGAATGAAAAACAAATCTGCAATGACATCATTGACTTTGTGATTTAGTCCCGTTTTAGCACCAGTGCCACCAATATATAATGTGTTGCCTATTCTTGTTATTCCATTCACATTTGAATACGCGGCGTCTAAACCCTTGACATCATCAATTTTATTTTTATTTTGAACATTAATTTCTTCAGCATATCGTGTTTTATGTTTCATTATTTGCTTATCAAAATGTTTATTGACACCTCCTATTTTGTCTTCCAATTTCTTTTTATGGTTAAAAAACACATCTTCTATTAAATCCTTACCTGCAATATATGCTTTATCACTTGCTACGCCTGCCATCATTTGTGTAGGCGTCCTGCCTTCAATAGCACCTAATAATAATTGTCTTCCTATCATATAATAATAATTATATAATAATTTCTATTGTATATTATATTTATGAGTGATAGGTTAACATAAAAAAATCTATGTTGATAGTGCCTACAGATTGCAAGAAAGCAATTCTACCAGCGATTTTATTATAGAACTTGACCAAAACTTTGAAATTCCACCAAGAACAAACATGTTCGTGACGGAGTGTTCATTCAGCACTCCGTTTTATACAACAGAGAAAGGGTTTTACGAACGCTTCTATATTATGTTGTATAATAGTTCCAATGTCTTATTAAGAAGCACTGCCGTTGATGTATCCGGTGAAATTTATTATGCCAATCAATTATCATTTAAAATACAATCAGAATTAAACGCGGCATTTAATGATATTGTACCTGACTTATTCTTAACAGTATATGGACAAAGCGAACGCAAAATGGAACTCAAATTAAATGACCCTCTAAATTACAAAATCAAAATACCTACAGACGAAGAACTAGAAACCTATGTAAATGACAAATGGAACAGAGGACAGTTTGAATATGACAATTTAAGACCAAAATCTATTAATTATTTATTAAGTAATTATATTGCCTATGATCCTGCGTCATCTTGGTTAAGTGGATACTTTAATTTAGTTCCTTTTCAGAATATATACATAAATTGTCCTCAATTAAGCGATTATAAATATTCAGCGCCTAATAATTTCAGCAGTTCAGTAATTAAAAAAGTTCAATTTAATCAACAACTTGGCGGAGTTATAACAGATTTTACAGCGCCCATATATGCAGATTTTATTGATGTAGGCGGTAAAAACATTAAGAGACTACACTTTAGAATAACAACTTCAAGAAACGAATTAATTGATTTTCACGGCGTTCCCATTTCCTTTAGCATTCTCTTTCAATTAGATAACTAAATAAACCACTAAAAATTAATATTAATAATATTAAAAATATCAAATTAATAATATTAAAAATATCAAATTAATAATATTAAATTATTAATATTTCTCAATTTGTCCATATAGACAAAATATATAAAACATATAGACAAAATATATAATATATTATATATGTCAGAAGTTGAACCTGAAATTACTAACACAATTGAAGCAGACGAGCCAGTAAATGAATTACCACCAATTGAAGAAGAAGCACCAAAGGCAGACACACCAATAGAACCAACGCAAGAAATAAAACATGTAGAACCACTTAAAAACAATTCAAAAACTCAAGCACGCAATGAAAAGAAAATAACCTGTCCAAAAAGGGCCAAAACTTTAACACTAAAATCTTACAGATACAGTCACGAACGCAATTGCCAAGGACCATTAGAATCTAAACCCATAAAGCCTAAACCGAAAGCAGTTCCAATAGCAAAACCCCAAAGGGTAGAATACAACGAAGTAGCGCACCGCGAAGAAGAGCAACATATTCCACAACAACCGCAACAAAATAATATAATAGCGAACACACCGCCCCCAAGAAGATCGCAACCACAACCGCCTCCAAACCCGCTACACAATATAGCACAGCATTACCAATTATTGCAAAATGAATGTTTGAGACAGAAGCAAGAAAAATATAACGCATTAAATAAAGGTATATTTGGTTCAAGAGGAAAGAAAAGATAAAATATAATTATTATATAACCTACTATATAATAATTATGTTTTCAACATTATCACTGGACGGCTCAAGTAGAATTGTAGCAAGTGAATTAGTATTAATAAATTCAACAGAACCATCAACATTAAGCAGTGTTTATGCTACAAAACAAGAATTAGCAGACACAGCAGGATCATTAGGTGGAGGTTATACAATTGAAGAAGTTGATGCTCTTATTTTAGCACAGAAAAATAAGATAAATGCCAATATTTTAGATATTACTGAATTAAACGCAACATCAACAACTATGTTTAATGAACAAGTAAATCAAAACGCAACAATCACAAGCAACTTTAATAATATAACAGCACACGGATTAACCATAACTTCAATACTACCGACTATATCAGCAAATACAATTAAACTTGATTCTAATTTTAATAACATTAGTTCAAATAGTTCACTAATCTCAGGACACAATAATACATTAGCATCGCATTTAGTAGTATTAACAACACATGATAGCAACATCGCAACAAATACAAACGGAATAGCAATATTAAATAACACGGTAGGCAGTAATATGACATTTGTTAATAGCCATCAAAACACAGTTACCTCTCATATATCATTAATTGACACAAATATTAATAACATATCAGGACATGGAAACACAATAACAACCATTCTTACAGATATAGCAAATTTACAATCAGGAGCAGGTGCTTCTTGGACTACAGCCGAAAAAACAACTATTCAAGCAGATGTATCAACATTATATATAAACGATACTAATTTATTCAATACTAACACTGCTTACAGTAATACATTTGCTTCAATTATATCAGATAATAATATACAAGATGTATTAATAACTCAAAATTCAAACACAATAGATAGTTGAATATCAGCAGATTTACAAAAGTTAGATAAAATAGATACTAACGCTCAATCAGTAGCAGGTGCTATTAATTTTAGCGATAATGCAACCTTACATAGTGATTTAAATATGCTTACTACTGGTTCTATAATATGTAATAAGTTTAGCTGTACCCCTTCACCAAATTTAGGACTACAAATGACTTTTCAAATGTTTAATCGTGAATTTAATATTAATAGAGATGGTAGAATGTGGATGTCAAGCTCAGGAGGCGTTTGGGAAACGCAAATCGGAGATGCTAATGTCGGAAGAGTGTGGGTTAAGGATAGGTTCGGTTTAGGGGCAGTTGGCGTTGTTAATTATGTTTTAAATTGTGCGGGGCAAGCTCGATTTACAAGCGCTGTCCAGTTTATAGGAACAGACAGTGCAATAAGTCTTAACAATGGCTCGTATTTAAATTTTGCTAATAATGGTTCAATACGAAGATATACACCAGATGCTACAGAAGGTTTATATATGGCACATAATAATTTTGTTGCTGTTAGTGTTGGCGATGTTAGTAATTCTTCTAATCAATATTTTATGTGCGACGGTGCTGTATCAAAAACCATATTCAATAAACCAGTTGATGTATTAGGTGATGTATATACAAATGGCGATTTAACAATGGTTTCTGGTAAAAAGATTGAAGTCAATCAAGTTCAGTCTGTATCAGGAAATACTTTATTATTACAAAATTCACCGAGTGGCAATGTTGAATTTGGCAACACATCAAAACTAATAATTGATAATGCTGAAATGTATGTCGATACAAATGATTTAATAATTAGGAATAGCAACACTTCAAACTCTATTAATTTGGTTGTTGGATTATCTGCAACATATGCTGATCATAAAATTATTTTGAATAGTGGAAGCAATAGCGAATTGCGAGGCGATTGGACTATTGACGGCGATATGACTTTTGGAATTGCTCATAAAATCAATTTGAGACATTTAAATAGTGATGCTGTTTTAAGATTAGAAGCATCAACAACTATTGATAGTTATATTGATGGCACTAAATATTTACAATTGTATGATACTCAATTTTCATCATTTAACGGATTTAATTTAAGTAGCGATAAGAGACTGAAAGATAATATAGAAGATGTAGAAGATGATACTGTAAATATGGTAAAAAACATTAAGATTAAAACATTTGTTAAGAATCAAACAACCAGAAAAACTGAAGGATGGATTGCTCAAGATGTTCAACAATACACAAATCCGAAATATAATATTGTAAATGATTCGGGAGAATACTTAACGATGTGTTATGATCGTATGGATTGTATTAGTTGGGATGCTTTATCAAAACTAATCGATCGTGTAGAGTATTTGGAAAATGAAGTTTTTAAAAAGAAAAAGAAAAAAGACAAGTCAACATAATATAATATGATCCAAGACATGGAGAAACGATTTAGAATTAAAGTTATTAAAAAATGATTAATTTAATCATAATCAATGATTAAATAAACCAATTATTCTACACCACTCGGCATTTTCAGCCCGTAATCTTCAAATTTGTATTTTCTTGGGAAGCCAGTTTTTTGTTTTGGTTTTTGTTCTTCGGGTGCCATTTCAATGCCACTCTCTTTAATCATTTTATCTAATCTTTTTCTATGCGCGGTGTTTAGAGCATTTTGCCTTTTTTTGGCCTTGTATGCTTCATCATCTCTGACTTTATAATAATAGAGTCGGTTGTAATACGCCAGCATTGTTTTTATTTCTTCCAGTGTCAAGTCGTCGGGGTGTTTGTCTGTGATCATTACTATAATATTATATGTAACATTTCTTTAAGACATTTTATAGGAAATTAATTTAAATATGAATTCTTCCCTAAATTACACCTAAAGAAAAAATAATATTAATAATTAATATCTAAAATATATTATGTCATTGTCAAAAACTATAAGAAATAACATCAGGTCATTAAATTCAAGAATTGATAGGTTAGCAGGCGATACCAAGGAAAAAGCCACCGAATTGAGAGATCTATATGAACAGCGAAAAATTGCACAGTTTAGCACCGCATCAACTATTATTGACGGGTTTATCAATGCAACCACCCCAAAGGAAAAAAGAAATGGGACAAAAAATACGACGATGTGATCCAAAACAACCGTATAAATCTACCGTTGAATGTTAGGATGAAACGAAGCACTGTAACTAACATTGTAAAGCAGTCTAAGGCGAACGATGAGTCATGGACATTAGACGTCATGCTTTACCGCGAAGGTGTTAGGGACGGTGACAACAAAAAGCCGGCTTTCACATACAAAACAGAATACGGAGAACTCAAATATTACCCCATAACAAAGGACGGTAAGGAGAGAACATACACCGTTAACGCCAGCACAAACATAGACGAGTATGTAGGCAAACGAATTGTAAAAACCAATGATTATGATCTATTCAGAAAGTTCATTGTAACACTCGCCCAAGATCCAGAATTTGAAACAATGCTAACTATTATGGGTGGGTATGTTGGCGTTGATCAGAAAAAAACAATCGAGATCAACAAGAAGAAGAGGTTAACCAAGAAGACTAACGCTGTGGCTTACAACGTAGAGACGGGGTATATCGGTGCCTTGAAGATCTTGAGAGCCAGACAGGTGGAAGGTGGACAGCCTAGTAATCCACGACAAGCCAACCTGAGAAGATCGGAAAACATCAGTATGTATAATACTTACATGTATACCGAATTGGATACATCGAAAGAAACATTTATGGAAGCAATCCAGAAAGGTAATTATGTAGACAATCAATGTTGGTTGAATACACTCACGGATTATTATAAAGATACCCTAATGAACAACAAGAAGAAAGAACCAATGTCGCGAGGGATGATACTAAAACTAATAAATAAAACAGAACAGGAATTCACAGAGTCGGGGGCGTCAATTGATGACATGATCCCGGTATTTATAAAATACAGAATGCGTGTGAGAATAATAGACCAACTGGGCAAAATCATTTATTCTTATTCACCAGAGATGAATGACCGCAACATCAGAGCCTTTTATGCAATGGTCAAAAATAATCATATCTACACACTGAATAATAATATGAAAAGATTGGAACAAAAACAAAATACTGATGATGCATTTGTAGCAAGGGCACGACCCGACTATCATATAAGTGATAGAGAGAAGCCATCGATTTGCAAAATGTTTTCTACTATTGATGACATTTTTGAAATGGTTAAGGCAACAATTGCGAACAGAACCGACAAACAGGAAAAGAACTTTTTAGATTTAGTTCATAGAGAGAATGATCTAAATAAATTATTTTGCGATTTCAAAAATATCGGGTATGAATGCAGGATTGTTCACAAAGCAGGGACTATTTCAGAATTGAGGGCGGACTTCAATAATGTATATCTAAGTATTAGGTCACAGAGTCTGATAGACGATCAGATCAATAGTGACATCACGGTAGACAGAGAAACCGTTTACAACAATATGACTGAAGCAATGTTTACATTCAAAAAGAAATTATTCAATCCAAATCACAAGTCTTATTACAGTCCTACCGATATACAAGTTTTAAATAATTATAGAACCATCGTCCCACAAGGCGAGTTATTCAAGGGCTTGGATAAATTGGATGTTCCAAAACAGGAGATCGACATGAACAATGCGTTTACAGATGCATTTAATACGATTACCAGAATCGGAGTTTTTAATCAGTTTGATAATTGGAAAGCTTATAATAGTAAATGTAAGATCAAGGATGTAAATATATATATTTGGTAAAAGCAGAACTGACACATCGCAATCTGTTTTTTAATAATGATACTAATATAGTTTATGGTATGTTTCTTAAGCATTTTATGCCACTTGTTGCATCTGGCGAGTTGTCCATTACTCACTACAAACAGCCCCACTTCATTCACAAGATAGATAATAAAATGTTGGTTGAGGAACTCTGGGGAAAGCGAATAAGCGAAAATATTGAAAAAGACAAGGCAATTAAAAAAATAATAGCCAACTCGATTTTTGGCTTGTTGGAAAAAAGTAAGAACAGCAGTCAGAGATCATTCGTTTTTAATGATCTCAATGAGGCGATCAGCCTTCAGGCAGATGCAGGGGGGAAGTTAAACATGATGAGCAGGAATACTGCCAAGCGGGTTGAGGAATACGATGATAATGGCATGTGGTGCCGTGATAGAGAAGTATCTGAACAAAACGACAATTTATATTATATTCTGAATGTGGTTGATAGGTGCGAGTTGTCCAATGGGTTTCGTTTTATTAAAGAAATGCTATTGCAGTATCATAATTTCACAATGCAATGCGCATATCAAAAATTGACAGAGAACAATGTTAAGGTATTGAGTGTCAAATGCGACGCTTTTGTCGTGGACTGTTCGGGTTTTAATAAGTTTGGTTTGAGAAAGACTCAGCGGTTGCTAGATTTTCACGATGGGATCGGTGGGTGGAAATTAGCCAAGACTCACGCTGAGATCCATCATACAGGAAAGCAGTTGTATGAACAGAAGAAGTGTGAATATGTTGATATCCCGATTGTCAAAAGTAAGAGAGTTAACATCATTAATGAGTATGATGAAAATGAATTGGTTGAACTTGTTGAGAAATATAGGTGCTTGATGATCAAGGCCAAATTCGCAGGAGCAGGGAAGTCCACCATCTGCAAGAACATGGAGAGACTCAAGGGTTATAAAGTGTTGTTCGTGGTTCCTACCAATAATCTGGGTTTGGAGTGCGAAGTGGAAAGCGTCACTGTAAATAAATTCTTCAGTATAGCAGTCAATGACGAGAAGCTAGATAAATACGATCATTCGATGTTTGATGTCATTGTGTTTGATGAGATTTGTTTTAATAATACCTTTGTATTGGCAAAAATTAAGGGCTTTGTTGAGCAGTTCAAGGACAGTAAAATAATGTTGGCAACCGGTGACGCCAAGCAGTTGAGCCCCATAAAAGCACTGACTAACACTAAGAAACACGAGATTTATATGAATGAATGTATTGACAGCATTTTCCTCATCATTTGTTTTTGGAAGAGTGCAAGCGATTGAAGACTCAGGAGGACAAGGATAAACTTAAAAGTATTTACGCCGACATCTTTGAGCATGAGTTGTCTCTACATGATGTCATCAATAAGTATTTTAAATATACCGATGACATCACAGGAACAGAAAGCAATGTCGAATATTTAAATAACACTTGTAGAGAGGTTTCAAGGCAGATCAGAAAACGACAGGGCAAACAAAATGAGTTTGAAGTCGGCGAGATCATGATATGCAGAGAGTATAGGAAGACAAAAACCTATAAGATAAATGTGAATTTTAGGTGTGAGATAATTAATATTTCCGATCCTTGGATTACCATTGCTAATATCAAAACACGAGAAGAGAACACATTACATATTGGTATCTTGAGAAGTCATTTTATCTTTACCTTCTGTTATACTTGTCATTCTGTTCAGGGGTGTTCCATTGATGACGATGTCACCATTTTTGATTGGAACCATCATCTGATAACTCGAGAGTGGCTCTGGACGGGGATCACTCGGAAAATTTTACAAACACAGTAGTGATTTAAATGAAGAGTTTAACGCAAAATGCATTATGAATTATTTTGATAGAAAGGTGTTAGCATACAAGGAACAGGATAGGAAAAACAAATTTGAGATCCCAAAAGACAATTATGTGGATGCCGAATGGTTGAAGGACAATGTCAACGGAAAATGTGCAAATTGTGGCTGTGGTTTCGTGTTGTCAATGGACTCTGGTAATATAAATTCTAATCTGACTTGTCAAAGGTTATGTAATGATCTTCCCCACACAAAGGATAATGTCATTGCCTTCTGTGCTTCTTGTAATAGATGCTTCAGTGATAAAATAACATATTGAATTTTATTTTATAGTATTATTTATATGAGTGATAAAGACAAGATAATCAGTGAGGTCTACTACGATCAGGCTGGGTTTGGTAGCATCGCCACCACTTACAAAGATGCAAAAAAGAAAGATGCATCCATAACAATGCAAGATGTCAAGGAGTGGTTTCAAGAGAACGTGGAACGGAAAAAAACAACTGTCTGGATACAATTCGTTTATTGCCCCTGATATCAACTTTGAATATCAATTGGATTTGTTTTTTATATCAAAAAATGATTTAGATAATCAAAAATATAGGATAGGCTTATTGCTTATTGATGTATTTTCCCACAAAGCCGTGGTGGTGCCTATTGCATCCAAGCAACCTGCTGACATCACGGCTGGGATCATGGAGGCATTAAACAAAATGGGAGGGAAACCCAAATTAATTTATTCGGATGATGAGGGGAGTCTCAATACCCAAGATCTTGTTGATTTTTTCAAGGACGAAGGGATCCAAAACTATAAAACACGAGGGCACCCCCATTTCGCCGAGCGTTTCATTCGCACGTTCAAGGACATGCTTTTCAAGAGGGTTGACGCAGACGAGAAAAAGGGAAAGGTTAATATACAATAGGTTGATTATATCCCCGAGATCATGCTGACATACAACAGTAAAATGGTTCATTCTGCCCACGATATGACTCCAAACGATGCCCACAAAAAGGGAAACCATCTCGAGGTCAAGATGAAGCTTGAGATGAACAGAATCAAAACCCGTAAATATCCCCCTGTTAGGGTTGGCGATGAGGTCAAAATATACCGCAAAAAAGGGATTTCCGAGAAAGAAAGAACGAGCAACTGGAGCAGTGTCAAATACAAGGTTTCAAGGGTTGAAAAAAACTTGGTCAAGATTATTATTCTGTTGCAGGGATGAATCGCCCCTATTTGAGGTCAGAGATTCTGAAGGTTTGACTGGTCTGGTTTGGGGATTCTACTGTTATTACAATAGAAAGGGAAACATCTCTCTCTCCCTTTCCTGCCACGCGCCACGACAACGACGACAGCAACAAGAACGGCGTCCTGAACCAGAACACAAGGCGGGGACTCCCGCTTCTGCAATGTGTCCAGAATTGTTTGTTTGCGCGCTGTCAAGTGCAAATCAAAGTGACGTCCACTGTCGCAGATTTTGCTCACACGGTGCTAGTTTGAGTGTCATTGTGTCACGGCGTCCTCTTCTGATGTGCCTCCGGTGGCCACGGTGGAAGAAGTTGAGAGTGACTGCGAAGCAGAGCCCGAAGTCAGTGCTGACTTCGTGCTTGGCTTGATGAAGGAGAATCAGGCCTTGCGGATTGTCATCGCTTCCGGTCTGGGCTACGAAGTCCCCGACAACATCCCCGCCCTTGAGGTGAACATGGCCAAGATCCAGTCAGTGCTGGATGTTCACATGACCAAGCTCGTGGAGTTGCGGGCGGCCAATGCCCAGACAAGCGGGCTTTTGGTGGCCTTTCCCAACATGGTCACCCGTGAGATGCCGGTCGACCGTGAATTCTTCAAGAAGACCGTCAAACAAGCAAAGGAGTTTGTCCTCACCTTCTTGGGCAAGAACCAGTTCAAGATGGACTACCGCAAGTTCGTGTTCATCACCGGCGACGGCGTGGTGATGTCCAACAACCGAGTGAACATCACCAACTATGTCAACTCAATGGGTCAGCGTATCAATGTTGCTCCCACTGGATCTGGTGGTGCGAAGACCATCAAGCTGAACAACATGGTCAAGGGACAGGAGAAGCACACCATGAACGTTGAACAGCTCAAGGCCATTGCCTCATCGGTGCCAGCAGAACTGAGGGGACTCATCACCGTGCAGAAGCTTGAGACGGACATCAGCAAGTTTGTGTCCGACATTGAGACCAAGGGCGCCAAGACCACCTTCGTTGAGTTGACTAAGTCCTTCTACCTTCAGAACCCGCAGACATACGAGGAGCTCCGCAAATATCTTGACGAGACCAACACAGGGTCGGTGGACAGCAAGCTCAACAAGGTCGCAGAGCAAATGTTTCACTTGGAGGTCTTCGTTGGCCACATTGAGGGACTTATCAAGGCAGTGGACGCAGGAAAGATGGCACTTCGTGTGTGCTATGACAAGATGGCACAGGAGAGCACGCGACGCTTCAACTTTAGCACCTTCGTTGAGTTGTTTGCCAACGTGAAGGCTGTGGCGAGTGCATCGGCCTCTCACGATGCCATGGTTCCTTGAAATTACGGGAGATATAAGATCTTCCGGTGTGGCATTTAAGGTGGCAACCGTACAGGCCATCTTAGCAGAAACCAGAAAAGAGCGCGAGTGCCAAAACATGCTTGCCATGAGTGAGTTTCTTACTTGCCATGAGTGAGTTTCTCACTTGCCATGAGTGAGTTTCTCACTTGCCATGAGTGAGTTTCTCACTTGCCATGAGTGAGCTTGCAATTGGTACATGTAGCATTGGTGTGTGCGCCACGCAGTTTGACGCAATCAAGTGCTGGTTCTCTATTTGTCGCACCCCCTTTTGCCTAGTCACTTGCGCCATGAAACCTCAGATAGCCAAAAATGGAGAATGTGATCTGCCTCTCTTCGTGGCAGATGACTACGACAATGCGTATCAGGCCTTCTACGATGCTGACGTGACAAAGGTTCGGGCGAACAAGAGACGAAGGAAAAAGAACAAGAAGAAGCACATTCATGCGAAGAGGTTCGAGCGCGCGGTACTAAGGTGCCTGTCTGATTTTGACCTGTTTGACACACTACACAGTAGGATGTGTAGCAGCGGGCCACAGCGCAGTGTTGATGAATGCAACATTGTGCGGATGCCGTTTCGCAAGAAGTGGTTCGGCCACTTGTATTGATGCTGTTTGCATCGTTTCCAGCACAGTGCGACACCAAATGTCGCGTCAAATAAAGACCGAAAGCATGTGAAAAACAAGACTGCGTTAGGCCGTTGATCACTGCTTTATGTGGCAACTGTTTTTTTCCAGAG
>CAUJNA010002054.1:0-45879 GCA_963377175.1 Effrenium voratum | reverse complement strand
GTCACCCACGCGGATTTCTGGACGTTTAGGCGCATTGTGCTTGGCTGCGAGTTCCATGTTACGCCTCGCTTCCCGAGCCTTAGTGGAATCGTTGTAGGCTTCGTTTGGAACAACGTTGGTCGTACTCTGTTTTCGAGCGTTAATCTGAGAAATGATGTCAGGTAGCAGCAGGTGCCATTGTCCGCGCCTCCCCACCCCCGCAGCTATTCGCCGTAGGATCGCTTCTTTCAAGGCGCGAATCATCCTCTCAGCAAAGTAGGCGTGACCCCTTGTAACAAGCTTGTTGATGTCCCAATATTCCAAGGCTTCCCTAAACTCCTTTTTGAATTCCGTACCATCATCGCTGTAGATGTGAGCAGGAATTCCTAGTTCGCTTATAACCTTCCGAAGACCTTGTGCGGTGTTTGAAGCTTTCTTGTCTTTCAGGGGTATCGCGGAAACTTTCTTGGTGAATGCGTCCACGGCCACGAACATGTAGGGGTATGGGACTGCTCCAAAAGCTTTCATGTCAGCTAGGTCTATTTGCAGCTGATGCATGGGGAGCGGTGGAACGTAGGAGTTATAACCACGCTGGGGCCTATCACGTTGAACTCTTAAGCCGTTGATGTATGAAGCTACTTCCTGACGTGTGATGGTTCTGTCTCGCGCTCTCGCCAACCTCCAAGTCAAGTCGATGCTGCCAAAGCCGGTGCGAGGGTCCTCGTACACAGCCTTGATAGTTTGTTGGCGAGCATCAGCCATGATGTTGTTTCCTAAAACAGGAGGTTGTTTGGCTCAAAACCTGACAATGTCTCAGTGTTCCCTTTCAAAGTACCGCGCTGTTTTATAAGTACAGACCGAAGCCTGCCCTTTTGGCGGTTTCTGGGCTGACCGAAGCCTGCCCTTTAGACCGAAGTCCTCCATTTGACTGTTTCTGGACAGACCGAAGCCTGCCCTTTTGGCAGTTTCTGGGCAGACCGAAGCCTGCCCTTTTTGGCAGTTTCTGAGCAGACCGAAGCCTGCCCTTTAGACCGAAGTCCACCATTTGACTGTCTGGGCAGACCGAAGTCTACCCCTTTGCGGTTTGGACAGACCGAAGTCTTGGGCTGACCGAAGCTAGCTGTTTCTGGGCAGACCGAAGCCTACCCTTTAGACCGAAACCTACCCTTTAGACCGAAGTCCACCCTTTATCTGTTTCTGGGCAGACCGAAGCCTGCCCCTTTGTGGTTTGGACAGACCGAAGTCTTGGGCAGACCGAAGCTAGCTGTTTCTGACTAGACCGAAGTCTAGCTGCTGTAAACGACTATAGAGGGATCCGTGCAAGAAAAGTTATCAGCTGTATCCTCACCCTCAGCGACGATCCTGACCGATCGAAAGTCGTGTTCCTGAAAGCTTCCATCGCGTCTTGGATCACGACCTGGCGGATCACGATCGGAAACTGACTGATCACCGAAAAAATTCGCGAGCACTACCGCGGGTCCTTTTGCTCCGTGCAAGTGACCGAAAAAATTCGCAAGCACTACCGGAGGTCCTTTTGCTCCGAACGAAACTGATGAATCACGACCGAAACTGATGGATCACGACCGTAAACTGATGAATCACGACCGAAACTGATGGATCACGACCGTAAACTGATGAATCACGACCGAAACTGATGTATCACGACGTAAACTGATGAATCACGACCGAAACTGATGAATCACGACCGAAACTGATGGATCACGACCGTAAACTGATGAATCACGACCGAAACTGATGGATCACGACCGTAAACTGATGAATCACGACCGAAACTGATGAATCACGACCGAAACTGATGGATCACGACCGTAAACTGATGAATCACGACCGAAACTGATGGATCACGACCGTAAACTGATGAATCACGACCGAAACTGATGGATCACGACCGGAAACTGATGGAACACGACCGAAACTGACGGAACACGACCGGAAACTGACGAACACGACCGAAACTGACGGAACACGACCGGAAACTGACGGGACGCTACCGGAACAAGACCGTCAAACGCGAAAAATCGAAAGCCTGCACTGCGACTTGCTGAGATCTGCAGCGCGCGACACCATTTCAAGACGGTCCTGCAGAAAACGCGCGGAAGTTTGGCGAACCTCGCAACGCGAAGCGGAAAACGACAACCCGAACATAAACTGACGACCAAGTGGGGCTTGAGACCCCCGTAACCACTCTCTCGCGCACCGCGGACATGGCTCCCCGTCGCCCTGCGAGAAGCTCGTGCCCTTCCAGCAAATGTGGATTCTGCGAAAATTTGTTGGTTTTGCGCGGTGCGGCCACAGCCCTTCTGCTTGCACTTCTGCAAGGGTTTTCCGCTTGCTTCAATATGCAGGCAAAACGGGTCCTAGTCGCATTCTGTGCGTCTCGGAAGTTTAAGTTGCCCGGGCTTAAAGTGCTGTTTCTGGCTTGTAAGTGCGTTTCTGTTGCGGAGCTTTGTGGCTCGAAAAGCATGATAAATGCTTTCTCAGAGCAGAAGGGTGGTTGGGTTTTCTTGGCCTCATTTGCTGCATGTGAGCCTTGGGTTGCGTCTCCGTCAATCCTCCGGCAACAGGATTGCTGTGCTGGGTTAGGGCAGCCGCAGATAGGCCACGTATACTGGCGAGGCCCCGCCTGTGTGGCTCAGGGCCGCTCGTGTGGCGTCCGGCGCAGCGCGAGAATGTGGAGCTGGGCCGCAGTTTGCCTGCAGTCGGGCATCGTCGCAATTCTAGTCGTTATTCTAGTCGTTATTCTATTCGTTTTGTAGTCGTTATTCTAGTCGTGAATTCGGAAGCCTCAAGCGTTTCCTAGTCGGTAATCCAAAAATATATTGAGAGATAAGAAAGGCATTTTCCTTTCAAGCCAGAGCCAGTTCATGAATAATTGTGTTTTACGTGGTTTCGTGGAATAACGACTAGAATAACGACGAGAATAACGACTAGAATAACAACTAGATGACGACTAGATAACGATTAAAGAAAGCGTCAGAACCACGCGCCGAGCACAGTTGGCGCCCGTGCGTTGTTGGCGAGTCTTGAGGCGCTGTGGCAGGCGAGGGTGGTTGACAAGTCTAGTCTTGAGCCCCCCGCTCCCCGAATTTCAATGTTGTGTCTCAGGCGAGTGTAAGAGTCTCAGGCGAGTGTAAAAGTTGCCTTCGCACGTGTTCCATGCAACATTGAAAGTCGGGGGTGGAGGGGGGGGCGGTGGCGCGGGTTCCAACACGCGCGTGGGTCTTGCAATTTCTAGTGAAGGGAGAACGTTCAATCTTCCGTGACCTCTCTTTGCCCGGGCCAAGTTTTGGGTCTGTAGCTAAATGCAAAAACGTCGCCGCTGCAGCAGGGGCCTCCACGGTACTTCAGCTGCCGGCTTCCGGAACTTGCGTAACGCAAAAGGACGAATGGGGAAGATCAAGCTTTTCCCCTCGCCTGAGTACACCAGCAAGCAAGCCTCGGACCCCGTGGTGCCCCTGGTGCCATGCACGGGCATCTTCCTTGGGCCCAGCAAGTCGGGCAAAACTGTGGCGCTCATCAGTCTCATCCTGGAGCAGTACAAGGGCGTGTTTGAGCGGATCTACGTTTTCAGCCCAAGCGTCAACATCGATGATGGCTGGATCCCCGTCCAGAAGTACATCGAGCAGGACCTGGGGGTGAACACGGAGCGTGAGCAGGCTTACTGGGACGAGTGGGATGAGTCCGCCTTGCGGCGCATCATCCAGCAGCAGCGCAAGATCACGGAAGCGTCCAAGAAGTTGGAAATGAAGAAACTGTACCAGGTGCTTGTAGTCATCGAAGACTTTGCTGACACGCCGCAACTCCACAAGCCGCATGGCGCCCTTGACACGCTCTTCATCCGAGGCCGTCACATGCAGATCAGCACCTGGGTGAGCTCGCAGAAGCTGAGGCTCATCAGCGCAGCCGTGCGGGTCAACATGCATTTCCTCTGCTGCTGGAGGCTGCGCAACCAGCACGAGCTGGACGCCGTCATCGAGGAGCTGAGCGCCCTGCTGCCGAAGGAGCAGCTGTACCGGCTGTATGAGCAGGCGACCCGAGAACCTTACAGCTTCCTCTTCGTGTACTACCTGAAGCCGAAGAACGAAATGTTCTACAAGCGCTTCGAAGAGCGTTTCGCGCTTGAATAAGACGCCGATGGGAGCGGCGCTCAGCTTCCTGGGCCAGAAGCTGTTCGCCAGCTCCACGCTGATCAACGCGAAGTGTGAGAACATCTCCTGCTGCACTTCCGTCTCAGCCGTCCAGCCGCCCGACGTCCGCCGGATGGGTGGTTTCCTAAAGAAAAGGATGACAACGATCTACGTGGACAGCCGCAAGAGGGTGGCCGGCTCGGACAGTGACTTTGAGGTCGACCTGGGAGAGTCGCTGCACCTGCAAAGCGACGCCCGGCTCGCCGTCTACAAAATCCGCCTGGCCGACAGCTTTTTGTCCACGGACCGGGGCCGCTACCTCTACTGGGTTGACGCCGCGCTGGGCACGCTGAACTGGGCGTTGTTGCCCGAAGGCGCGTACACGGGCGCCCGGCTGGCCGCCTGGATCAGCTCCAACTTTGCCACCGCCACCTATAGCGAGACCACGAACAGCCTGAGCGTAGCCTACGACGGCAACCGGCTCATTCTGAACGACCTGGCGCTGCGCCAGCAATTTCCTGACGCGGCGGACTACCCCGCCGCGCCGCCCGCCTCTCCCACCAAGCCCTTCAGCGTGGACCACATGCTGGGCCCGAGCTTCGTCTCCGGCGGGCAGCAGGTCTTTGAATTCGTCCGCATGATGGCGCACAACGAGGTCTACCTGCGCTGCGCCCAGCTGGCCAACGCCAGCAGAGTGCTGGGCAACCTGGGCGACGACATCCTCTCTCTCCAAGATCACGCTGAAGAGCGGAGTGGGCACCATTGTGGAGACGGGCTCGGACGACGGGCACTTCATGGCCCTCAGGGGCCCGGTTACCCTGAGGCACATGCGCTTCCGCCTGACCGACCTGGACGGCAACGTCGTCCGGCTTCGCGGGTCGTCTTTGTCGTTCGTGTTATATCTTGACCACGTATAATTAAATGGAGCCGACCGAACAAGAGGTGCAAGAGGCGGAGGCGCCTCAGCTCACAAGAGAGCAGCAGCGCGCCCTGCGCATGCTGGAGAGGCAGTCCGCTTATGACCGGCTGACCACAGGCGCAAGCGTACTGGTCTAAAAGCATGATGTCGATTGAACCTCGCAACGAGCCGCGGATGCTCCGGTGGTTTCGCAAAACGTACCCCAGTTACAACTTGCAGCGCTGCTGCTGAAGCGCTACCGAGAACTGGAGGAGGCGCGGGCCTTCAACAACTGGCTGGGCGAGCGCAGGCAGGCGCAGGAGGGCCAGCGGCACCTGGACGACGTGAGCCGCTGACGGAGGCCGTGCACCGCCAGGTACCCCAGCTGCGCTACGCGCGGGCCGAGCGCCGGGGCGTGGAACGGGCGGCGGACGAAGTTGCGCAACAGTAAATGAAGGCACTTCGGGCGCACGGCTTCAACCAGCGCCCGCGCTTTGAGCAGGTGGTGGGCTACCTTGAGCGGAATGAGCCGCTGCCCCTGGATCAGCCGGACCGCAAAGCCACCTCATTCATCACAAGCCACTTCTACCTGGCCGATTTTGTACAGTCCAGCGAGGACCCCAACCCCCGGCCCCTGCAGCACACGCCTCTGCAGGCAATTCCCGAGGACGGCTTCCGCACTCCCACTGAGGCCACGGACGAGGATGTGCGCCTTGCGCGGAAGTACCAAGGGTACGGCGGAACCCGCTTTGGTGAGGATGACCTGGCGGGAGACCCCGAGGCCGGCGCGCTGGCCAGCAACGGGCAGGGGCCGCCCTCCATCACGGACCGTCTGCGCAGCACTGCAGACGGCGCGCAGGCGGCAGCGGACCTCATAGGCGCTGGGGCGGCGGGGCTCGCAGCCGCGCAGGCCTTCCGCTCTCAGCTGCCCCAGGACGCAGCTGAGTACGTGCGCCTGAACGTGCTGCCCCGTCCGGGCCCGGCGCAGCCGCCTCCGCAGATCATAGGCCGGCCCAGGGACGTGGAGCGCCTCCTGGATGAGGCGGGGCAGCGCGCGCAGGAGGTGGAGCGTGGCGCAGCGCAGGCCGTTGAGGAGACGGCGGCCGTGGCTGCGGAGGAGGGTGAGGTTGCCGTTGCCGCCGAGGGCGTGGGCGGAGCCTTTGGGTACCTGGGGGGCCTGGCAGAAGGAGCAGCAGCCCTGGCGCCCGCCGGGGGCGAGGTTGCTGGAACGCTGGCTGGCGCGGCGGGAGTTGGCGCGGCGGCAACGGCGGGGCTGGCCGTGGGCATCGCAGGCGGCGCAGCCTACGGCCTCGCGCGCGGCACGGGTTGGGTGCTGGAGAACACGCTCTTCCGGCCCCAGCAGGGCAGCGAGGACGCGGCCGTGCAGGACGTCCGGTCCGCCAACAACATGAATGACGCCACTCAGCCTCAGCACTTCACGCTGCGCTCAGGCAGCAGCACGTCCGGCAGACCCGCAAGCAGCCGCGCCTCCTCCCAGTCGGGCTTCCGAGTCCAGGCGCAGTCCAACCACACGCCGCGCCCCTTCTCCTGGGGCCTGAACCCTGTAACCCTGCCCCAGTCTCAGCCGAGCTCGCGGGCAAGCTCCAGTTCCGGGCAGTCGCGCCGGAGCCTGCCTCCACCCAGCTTTGACCAGCTGGCGCGAGACATTGAGGCTGCTTAAAAACCCTTGGGGAGAGTTTACTTTTGCACGGTTTTGCGCTGGACAAATGCTATTCTTCTAGGCCGTATATCAAAATACGCCCTGTAAGAATAGCTCGTTTTGCACGGTTTTGCGCCACAAAACGCTATTCTTCTCGTCCGTACATCTATGTAAGCACTGGAGGAATAGCATTTTCCTTCGCCGTACGACTCAAATTGCGTGTATATAAAGAAGCATGGAGGTAGTCACTGCCGGAGCCCAGGATGAGCTGATGCAGAGCCTGGACTACAAGCTGAAAACAAGCAACACCAGCTACGTGACGGCGCGGCATGACGTGCAGTACTTCCCCAGCTCGCTGAGCTCCTTCTCCCCCACAACCTCTAGGGTCTGCCGCATCCCGCTGACCTGCGGCACGTCCTTCATCGACCCCGAGTCCATCAAGATCGCCTTCCGCGTCAGGAACACGGACGGCACCAACCCGCTGGCCCCAGCAACGCCCAACCCCGCCTGCTTCGTCCAGCGCGTCCAGGTCTTCGCCAACGGCCAGCGCTGCGACGACATCAACTACTACGGCCGCACCGTGGCCGTGCACGACTTGTTGAAGGGCCGGGAGTACAACCGCAACAAGGCCATGAAGGGCTTCGACGAAGTCAACGACCCCCGCATCGCCCGCACGGTGCACCAGGGCGGCTACGCGGACGTGCTGCTGCGCCCCACCATGGTGGGCATCCTGCGCTGCGGCAAGATGCTGCCTCCGCAGCTGAACCTGGTGATAGAAATCGAGTTCGCGGACGCAACGACTGCGCTGTGGTCCGAGAACGCCGGGGTGCACCCGTCGGGCGCCACGCTGAGCACCGACTTTGAGATCCAGAACGTCCTCCCAGGTCGTCCTGGACTCTGCGCTGGTTGAGTCCTTCAACCGCGTGCTCCTCTCAGGAAGGTCGCTCGTGTTCAGCTACCCCACGGTGCACACGCAGCAGTCCAGCGTCCCGAACGGAGTCGCGGAGCACAACGTCACCGTGGCGCGCGCCTTCACAAAACTCATGGGCGCGTTAGTGACTTTTTGGGACAACGACGCGGGCTCCAAAATCCACTTGCTGGCCAACCCGGGTCAGGACGTGGCCCCCATCGGCGCGGCCAGGCAGGAGGACAGCCTCCTGGAATCGCAGATGCAGCTGGGCAGCCTGCAGTACCCTCACAATCCTATGAAGGGAGCCTCGGAGCACTCCCATTTCCTCTCGGTCCTTGCGGGTACTTACGACGACACGGTGCGCAACATTGACATCGGCCGTGTGGGCTACCTGCGCCACAGCTTCATTGCCGGCTTTCCGACGGAGCGCGTGCCCAAGATGCCACTGAGTGGTGTCAGCACCCGCTCGGGCGACCTTGCCCGGTTCAATTTCAAGGGCCTGGACGGCACGACGACGGACCTGTTCATCCACCTGGTGGCCTACCAGCTGGTGACGCTCTCCGGCACGGGCGTCTCTGTGCTGGACTAAAAAAAAAGTCCGCTGCCCAGCAAAACCACGGAAAAAATGGACTTGTTTCCAGGCCCCTCGGATTAGACCAGAACAGCCTAATCCGGAATGCTCCGCAAGCTCCTCCGTGGCCGCGCGCGCAATCTCCTCGCACAGCGCAGCAGGAACGCTGTAGAGCAGCTCGCGTGACTGGCTGACCCTCTCGTACTGCCCCTCCATCAGCCGCGGCCCCCGCTGCGCGGCCCGGAGGTGCCAGCCGTCCTGCCACGCGCCGCAGCGGCTGCCGGGCCTGCACAGGCCTCGCCTCGGCCTCCAGCGCATGTTGGTCCACAGCCGCGTCTGCTTCCTGTACGGAGTTCCGTACTTGCAGTAGGTCACGTCCACCCAGGGCAGGCGCTCCATGAACGGGCGGGTCTTCAGCAGCCCGGTGGCCGGGTTCTCAATGGCCCACATGGGAGGGTCCAAGTGTGCGTTGATTTCGATGGTTCGAAGGACCAGGGCATCAGCTTCTAGCAACCGCCGCGGCCGGGTGGTCAGCGCCCTGGAGTACTCGGTGCACACGGGCGATGCCCAGACAAACTGGAAGTGTCCGGGCGGAAAGGCTGCGCGGTAATCCCATTGCAGAATGTGGAGGGCTCAAACTTGGGCAACAGGTCAAGGCTCACAACTTCCCAGCCTTCCGCCTCGAAGGCTCGTCCCACTGAGCCGGTGCCCTTGAAGAGCTCCAGCAGCGCGGGCATCCGTTTCTTTAAAGCCGCCCCCACCGTCCCCGCCACCGAACACTTCCCAAACGGGGTTGGCCCGCACGTCTGGTCGGACGAGACTGGACCCGCCAAGCTACTGTTCTGCTGCGACCCCTTTTCAGTTTTAGACGACCTCTAGAAGGTTGCCGGAGGTGGCACGGCTGCAGCCGATGTAGAGGTGGCGCAGCGTGAAGTGCTCAGAGCGCGTGTCCAGGTGTACCCTGCCTTGGAGCGTCAGGCCCTGGCTTGACGCGTAGGTGAGCGCGTGGGCAAGGCGCGTCTGGCTTGAGAGCTCTCGCGGGGTGAGCTCGGCGCCGCTCTCCAGTGCGATGTTGTCCCCACAGGCCGCGACTGTCACGAACGTGCCTTTCTTGATGGCTCCGCCCGCTCCGATGAGCTTCAGGCCCGGCCACACGCGCATGGGTTGCGACTTGTTTTGTTCGGCGGTGTCCGGGTCTTCCTCTGGCTCCACGAGCTGCGCGTTCGCCGGGGCCAGGCGACGGTTCGCGTCCGCGTTGACCGCCATCCGCTGGGCGTGGCTGATCGTGAGTGTGGTGTCCGGCACGCCTGGCTTGCGCGGAAAGAGCCGTCGCGCCGTCTGCAAAGCTTCCTCTAGGGGCATTTCGTCCGGCTCATCCACACGTAGGCTCCGCACGAGGTCGAAGATGCGCGCGTCGCTGCGCTTGTTCTCCGTCAGCTCGTGCCGCCAGCCGCCCGCAAGGTCCAGCGTCAGCTGGCTGTGTCGCAGCGGCTTGTTGACGGGCGTGCCGGCCCAGGTGTCCAGCACGGCCGGGAGCTGCCGGAAGTCGCCCACCAGCAGGAACCGCACGTCGTGGTTCAGGGACACGCACGCGATGTCCGCCCACAGGCCCATGTCGAACTGCGTGACCTCTTCCACCAGCAGCCAGGTCCAGGCGCTGCACGCTGGCCCCCCGCACGTACTTGCGCACCCAGTGGTCGGCCGTCTTCGCGCCGGCGCCCAGGTTCTGCACGGCGCTGTGAGTCTTGCTGATGAGGTGCACTACCTCACCGCGCTCCCGCAGCTTGGTCACGATGGTCCGCGCCAGGTGCGTCTTGCCTGTGCCGGGCAGCCCGGTGAGCAGGAGCGATCGGCCGGCCAGGCAGTGCGCCACAGGGTCGGCCACGTCCGTCCAGCCGGCGGCCCTTGCTGGCGGCTCCGCCTGCATTCAGGGCGGCGCGTGCTTGCCTCGCAGCGGCTTCGTCGTCTCTTCGTGGCGGAATTTGGGCTTACCGTCTGGGTACGTGTTGTGGACGAGCCGCTCCAAGTTGTCTCGGAACTTCCGCGGCATGCCCTGCAGCACCACGCAGTCCGTTTTCACCTGCTTGATGTACTTTGGCGGAAGGCCCAGTTGTCGGATGCGTGCCACCATCGTCGCCTCGAAGCCGAGCACGCAGTCGTGGATGGGGCGCAGCGTCCCGTTGTTGTGGATTAAGCGGGTGGTGATGAAGTCCCACACGTACCGGCCTTTGCCGACGTAGAATACCTGCCTGGTGTCGGCCCCTGTCGCGTCCAGCTCGTTGCTGCTGCTGCGCAGCGTGTACGCCTTGTTGCTGTCGTGCGCCATGAGCCCGATCATCGAGTTCACTGCTAGCTTTGCCATATGTTCTTCGCCCTCGGGCCAGGCCTGCTCCATGACGTCCAGCGCCGGCGCCAGGCACTCCGCGGTGACGTGGCTGGCCGCGTTCATCGTGTGGAGCACGTCGGACCACTGCGCCACGCCGCAGCGCAGCATGTAGTCCAGCGAGACCTTCGGGTACCAGCCCGGCCCCACGTAGGGCAGCAGCGTCACGGGGGCATCGCGCCCCCGATTTTGCAGGTCCACAAACGAGAGGTCTGCGAGGTGCCCGGGCCGCGCCGGCTCGATGTTGTCGGCCGGGCAGAAGATGGGCAGCGGGACCGGTGCGTTGGCCAGCCCGTTCCTGCGGCAGCGCACCACGTCCACGCCTTCGAGCGGTCCGCTGCCCGGGGCCCGCGCCTGGAACACTAACGGAGGCTGCTTGGGAGAGCGTACGTACGCGTCGTAGACCGAGCGCGTGAACCGCGACTCCAGCGACGTGGGCTGCATGCTTTCGGTCTGGGTCTTCATCTGGTGGCACTCAAAGCAGAGCGCCTGGAAGCGCTGCTGCTGCCCGGCGAAGGCCTGCCGCACCGGCACGATGTGGTCGAACTCCGCGCACCCGGCGCCGATCTGCTGCCCGCAGGCGGCGGCACTTGCCTCCCTGCTCGGCCAGCAGCAGCTTCTTCTGCCGCTGGCTCGGGGTGATCCTCGGCGCCTTGACCAGCGTGGAGAAAGCCTCGAAGCTCAGCGAGGCCAGCCTCTGCCCGCGGTAGTGCAGCCCCAGCCCCTTGGCCCATGCCTGCAGCAGCTCCCCGTCCTCGGGCAGCTCACGGATCACGCACTGCCCGCCCTTGGCGCGCAGCTTCAGGCTCGAGAACTGCGCGAGCGAGCGGAGCGTGACCTGCGGGTTGTGCTCCGCGAGCAGCAGCTGCCGCCTCGTCTCCCGTAGGTCCGTCGTGTGGAAGTGACCCGGCTTGATCTCGCCCCGCCACGGGCTCCACTCCTCCAGCGGCGGCACGGTCTGCTTCGGGTCGCGCCGGTACATGACCAGCGCGCAGCCCATCTGCTCCAGCACCGGCCGGGCGTTCCGGTAGAAGAAGGCGTGCCCGTACCACGGTCTTGGTCTCCCGCTGCGCGGGCTCGAAGCGGTCCAGGGGCTCGCCTGTGTTGGAGATGAGGACCATGGGCGCGTTGCGCCACGCGCAGAAGGCTCGTATCTCCACCGGCGAGATGCCGTGCGCGCGCCAGTCGTGCTCTGCAAGGGCGTCGAAGTCTCCGCAGACCTCCTCGAAGGGCACGCCCTAGAGTTGAGCCAGCTGCCGCGGCACGCAGGCATTGTCCCCGGAATCCTCGAATGCGCATTCCAGGATACTGTTGAAGCACGGCAGTTGGTACGACACGCGGCGCAGGCCTCGCAGCCTCTGCCGCAGGATGGTTTCTACGTGTACGCGGCTGTTCCGGTATTGCGTCGTCTCCGAGGACACCACCCACTCCCACTCCGGGTCGTAGAAGTACGTCTCGTCGCTGAGTTCCATGATGGGCGCCCTGCCGGCGGCGCGGTCCTCGTCCCCCGCGGTTATCAGCCGCAGCGTCTCCTGCTTGACGTGTTGCAGTATTTGCTGCTCCGACAGCCTGTCGGGCTGCCGGCTGGCCTCCCCACCCAGGACATTTGCGGGGAGCCAGTCCCTGCGCTCGTAAGCCCGGCCCGCGTTTTTGCCGGCCCGCCGCATCCCCCTGATGACCACTGGGATGTGTGCTACGTGCTGCGAGTACTTGTTCTTGAAGAACCGCCTCCCTAGGTTCGTCAGCTGGTAGTTGCCGTCCTCCCGCAGCCGCCGCACTAGGCCCCGCTGCCCGTTCTGCAGTAGCACGTAGTCGGCCGCACCCTCCCTGACCAGCGGCTGCCTTGGGTCGAAGGTCCTCGACTCTGGCTGCCGCCCGAGCATGCCGAAGTAGGCCTCCCCGGCCCGAGTAACGCTCCCGTCCGCGCGCTGGAGCAACGCGTAGGCGCCTCGGCCCCGCCTCAAGCCCAAGACACGGCTTCCGTCATCCGTGTCCCGGGCCCTCGATCCGGCCTCGACCGCCTGCCTGATGTTCTCTCGTTGTGTTGCCCAGGATGCCATTGTTGTCGATTGCTTTTTCGTAGATCGCCAAAAAAAAAAGTGGTCCGGGCAACCGCCCGGCTCCTCCCCGTCCCCAGAACCCCTGGGGTCCCCTCGGGCGTTGCGAAAAAAAAGACGGCGTCACCATGTTTGACCATGGCACACGTTTTTGGCATGAAACGTGATTGGAAAGAGAAGCCGAACAGGATGCTGAACGAGCACCGAACAGGGCCTTGCAGGGTCTTGACGCATGCATGATTGCTTTCCGGGGTGGGGGGGTGAGCTCTTGACGCACGCATGATTGCGTTTCGGGGTGGGGGGGCTTGATGGTTTTCCGGGTTGGGGGGGTTTGATTGCCACTGAGCAAGTGGCGGAAGCGCTGAACAAGCGCAAGGCTGCCGAACAGGCAGCGCAGGCACCGGGGAGTGCCGAGCAGGCACCGCGAAAAGGTGCCGAGCAGGCACCAGGAGCTGTCACAAGCTCGGGGGGGATGGAGCTGTCACAAGCTCGGGGGACAAGCTTGGGGGGGATGGAGCTGTCACAAGCTCGGGGGGATGGAGCTGTCACAAGCTCGGGGGGGTGGAGCTGTCACAAGCTCTGCGGGCTACGCAGGCCCCAGCTGCTTGGCAGGAAGGTTGGCTGACGGCGAGAGGATGTGCTCGTTTTTTTTGGCCGGCATGTGCATTGAACTTGATGGGAGACGATTCTTTCTAGGGATGTGAGGGTCTTGGAGGGGCGTCAAACCTTGCAGGAATACGGCCTAGGTTTAGAAGGCGTGTGGACTGAACTTGACGGGATACAACTTGGCGTGTGAACTGAACTTGGCGTGTGAACTGAACTGAACTTTGAGGCATCTCCACGGGTGCGAGGGTCTTGAAGAGACATCAAACCTTGTAGGAACACGGCCTGGGTTTTGAAGACTTGTGCACTGAACTTGGCATGTTTTTTGAGCATGACACGGATTTTGAGGGCAAAAATCGCGTTTTTTTGGCGGCGTGGCGTTTTTTTGGCGGCGTGGCGTTGTAGCGTGGGTGCAAAGGCCGTGCGGACCTCCCCGGGCCCGCATGGCTGCCGGCTCTGTTCTGGCGTGCCCCCCCTCGTCCCCCGAGTGCCCTAAGTGCCCTAAGTGCCCCGCTGGCTTTTCTTGGGCCCCAGGACTTGCCCCCCCTAGGGTTCCGGGCTGTTCCCTTTCGAGAAATGGCCGCAGGCTGCGTGAGCGGAGGCCAACGCGTTCATCGGACCAATATTTATTTATCCCTAGAGGAAAAGAGACCGGCGTCATGACAATCGCGACCACATTCGCCATTGGTGAGGTTCAGACCAGCCCCAAGGGAGCCAAGTCGGCACCCTTGAGGAGCGAGGGGAAGCACATCGTCTGGCAGTCCCAGTGGACCAGCATTGTCTGGGAGCCCAGCAACTTCGAAAAGGACCAAGGGCCTCGGCAGAACGTCTGCTTTGCGACGGAAAGAGATTCAGAGGCGTGGGCTGCTTGGGAGGACTTTGAGAAGCGATGCGTTGACGAGCTGACGAAACGATGGGGGTCCGACGTGCAGGACAGATGGCAGAGCTGCCTCAAAGAGTCCCGACAGGGCGCCACGTTCCTGAAGTGCAAGCTGGACTCGCGGAACGTCCGCTTTTGGGACGCTGACAGCAACAAGATCCAGAGACCGGAGACTTTGGCCGGCTGCGAGTGCAAGGCCAACGTCGAAGCCCGGCAGGTCTGGATCATGGGCAAGCAGTGCGGCTTAGTCCTTGACGTCCGCGACCTGCAGGTGAAGCTGGGCACGGGCGGCGGCTCCTGCCCGTTCTGAACAGGCGTTCTTGCGGAAAAAAGGCGTTTTTGCGTTTTTGCGTTTTCTGAAAATTTCGTTTTTGCACGGTTTTCACGCATGGATTTTCTTGTGCCGTACCAAAACTTGGTTGTGGACTTGAGGGAAAGGGACGTGCTGCAGCCCCTTTTTTTTTGGAGGGCGCTTCTGGGGGGGGGGTCGGGGGGGCAGCGAGGCTGTTCGCCGGGAGCCTGGCTGTGCTGTGACCCTCCGCTCTAAATGACAAGCACCCGCTCATCCTTGTTTTCATCGAGACCTTGATGTCCTTGCTTGTGAGGTTGAACCCCGTGACTTTGAGAGACCGTGACCTTGAGCCGGCCGCAACCTCGGAGAGTTGAAGGGGAGCCAGGGCACTTAGGGCACTTGGGTCCTTGTCCTGTGGCTTGTGCGGTTGGGGTGGTTGATTTTTTTCTTCTTCTTTTTTCTTGAGTTTTTCCCCTTCTTTCTTTTGTTTTTGAAGAAGAATCAACTGAACAATACAAGCAAAAAAAACGTACCAAATACGGAACCCATCAAAGATGCCACCAAAAAACGGAGCCCGTAAAAAAAAAAAGAAAAACATGTGCCGCGGAGGCGCCCTACCTCTCCCCGGCGGTGCCCCGGTACCCCCTCTCGCCGGCCGCGGTCCTTCCAAGCGCCCTAGGTGCCCTGGGCGCTCTGCCCCCTCTCCCGGCCCCGGTCCCGCCCTAGGTGCCCTAGGTGCCCTAGGTGCCCTACGTGCCCTGGGTGCCCTGCCCCCTCTCCCCAGCCCCGGTCCCCCCCAAGTGCCCTACATGTCCTGGTGCCCTGCCCCCTCTCCCCGGCCCGGGTCCGAAGACCCCGGCAGGACACCTAGGGAAACGGGTCTGGAGGGGTTTCGGATGTTTTTTCAATGTGGATTCGTTTTTCAATGGTTTGCCCAACGGGTCTGGAAGGGGGTTTCGGATTTTGTTGCAATGGTCTGCCCAACGGGCCCGGGAGGATTCGTTTTTCAATGGTTCGACCAACGGGTCTGGAGGGGTTTCGGTTTTTTTTTCAATGGTCTGCCCAACGGGTCTGGAGGGGTTTCGTTTTTCAATGGTTCGCCCAACGGGTCTGGAGGGGTTTTGGATTTTTTTTCAATGGTCTGCCCAACGGGTCTGGAGGGGTGTCGGAATTCTTTTTCAATGGTCTGCCCAACGGGCCCGGGGGGATTCGTTTTTCAATGGTTCGCCCAACGGGTCGCACCTAGGGCGCTTCGGGTGGGATCTGCCCCGGCGCCGGGGACCCTGCCAGGGGGGCACTTCTGGCGGGACCCAGCCCCGGCTCAGGTCGGTTACATCCTGGCCAAGAGGACCCTGGCAATTCAGGTCCTGGTTGAGAGGATCACCCAGGGCACCTAGGGCACCTGGGCGGGACCCGCCCCGGCTCAGGTCGGTAGGGCACCCAGGGCACCTAGGGCACCTGGGGGTCAGTTACGGGCGCGCTCGCTTACGTCTGACATCCACGATAAAAAGAACGCAGTTTTTCACCTGCAGGTCGCGGACCTCCACCAGGCCGCATTGCTTGCCCTAGTGGCGATGGCAGTCATCTTGACTCTTGCTTGCCGGTCCTTTTTCTATAGGGCGGACAACAAAATGGTCCGACTAAAGGGACGGCCCTCGGCTCACGCGGCTCGAGGGCCGCCATTTCCGGAAAAAAACGCCATTTTGTTTGTTTTTCCGTAAATTCAGCTTTGCGTGGTTTTTGAGCGTGATTTTGCATGACAGGTTGCCGGTGTTGCGTTTTTCTCATGATTTTCACGTTGTCGGTCGTGTTTGGAAAGAGCTTCCCCAAGCACGTGAGCCTTGTGAAGGCGAGATTCGGGGACGTTCTGGGGTCGGGCGGCAGGGAACCGCTCGCGGGTGCAAAGGCGTGGTTTCAGACTCACAGTTTTTCTTGACCTCACGTGCCCTGTGCCCAGACTTCGACGTGCAGATCTTCTCGCAGCGCCGCGAGTTGCCTTTTTGTCACTGTTTGTTGGCCGCTTGCAGGTGGATCCAATTCGTGCTACTGGGGACTCTTTGGCTGGGCACCTGTGCGGATTGGTGTCAACTCGGCCTTTGAGCAGTGTTTCAGGTTTGGTCCTGGATTTTGAAGGTCGTGTTTTCGCGCTTCCCCGTGCCAGGCTTTGTTTTGACATCGAGGCATACTGCCCGGACCTTCGCTGCTTCCGTTGTCATGGCCATCAATGCCAACTGATCTTTGAGGTTTGGGTCCCAACTCGCCAATCTGTCAGGCCCCCTGATCTTTGGCCTAGCGATGCCCGGACACCCCCCCCGTCCCGTGCCAGGATTTGCGCGACTCGCGTTGCTTTTTTGTGTGCTTTTGCCAACCCCTTGAAGCCGCGCCGTCAGGCCCGTGTATCTTTGGAAATCGTGACCTCGTTGAGCCAGGCCCGCATTTTGTATTGTCTCTCCAACCTGGTGAACCCTTGACCTTGAGAGCAATTGCCCCAACACCGTCAAGTCGTACTGTCAGGTTTTTTGTAAGTCAGGCAGCGTGGTTTCCTCAAAATCTTTTTTTTTTTTCCTGGCGCTCAGGCACTGCGAACTTTTGAGCTTCCGCCCGGGCCCTCGCCGCGTTCCATTGTCATGGCCAAGAAGTCCCGTGCAGGTTATTGTCATTTGATCTTTGTCACCAATCTGTCAGCCCCCTTGATCTTTGACCCAGTGAACCCCTGGAACCCCTGGAACTTCTGGAACCCCTGGAACCCCTCAAGCCCTGGAACCCCTGAATGCCTGGAACCCCTGGAACCCCCTGGAACCCCTGGAACCCCTGCAACCCCTGGACCCCTGGAACCCCTGGAACCGTCCCGAGGGTCCCTGCGATCTTTGTGGTTCCTGGGGTCCCTGGGGTCCCTGGGGTCCCTGGGGTCCCTGGGGTCCCTGGGTCCCTGGGCACGCGTGCGTCCGCTGCAGGTGCCATGAAGCAACGTCCTTTTATCAAGACGTCTGGCCAGGGTCCCAAAGTGCATACATCCTTGTCAACACACGGCGTTTTCAGGGATTTTAGGGACCCCAGAAACCTTTACGGACCCTAGGGGCCTTAGGGACCCTAAGGGACCTTAGGGAAGGACCTTAGGGACCCCAGCAACCCTGGGTCTTGGGGGCAAGAGATCCTGTGAAGTGTGAAGTCATCTCTCAAGCTTCGGTTGGTTGCAGCTTGCCACGCAAGGGGACACAAAGACGCGCGGAAGGGCAAAGCTTCTGTTGTTTTCCCATTCGAGCAACTTTCCATACATCTATTTATCTTCGTGTACTCAAATCTATTTATTTCCATACATTTATATCTTCATATCTCTACGTATTTGTATCTCTTTATGAATTTCATATATTTATATCTTTGTATTTCTACAAATTCATATCTTTATATCTTTGTATCTTTGTATCTTTCTCTTTATATCTTTATATCTTTATGTCTTTGTGCCTTTATGTTGGTATGTCTCTACATGGTGTTTTCTAGTTTGTAGTTGGGAGATGATGTTGTGGTGTTGTGGCCCATTTGCAATGTGTGTGTGTGTGTGTCTTGGCTTCGGCATTTTGTGTTTTTGCATGACCCTATGATGCTGGAGAATGCCCAGGCTGAATGGTACCCGGCGTGAAGTTCTTGCCAAGATCCCTTCAAGCCCCAAAATCCTTGGGGCCACCAAGGATCTCTTGAAGTCTCTGGGTCGCTGGGTCCCTGAAGTCCTCGGAGTCCCTAGGGTCCCTAGGGTAGGGTTTGCAGGGTTGCTAGGGTCCCTAAAGGTCTCTAAGGTCCCTAAATTCCCTAAAGGTCCCCAAGGTCCCTGAACCTGCCGTGCGTTGACAGGGACGAGCGCACTCTGGGGCCTTGGCGAGACGTCTGATGCACACGTGTGCAGATTCAGGGACTCTAGGACCCTAGAAACCTTAGGAGGGACCCTAGGGAATGTAGGGACCCTAGGGACCCAGGGACCCCAGAGGCCGCAGTGATCCCAGGGACCAGGGACGCCAGAAACCCCCGCCCTTCAGGCCCTGGCGGCCCGGTGCCGATTTCGGCTGCGTGTTTTGCAGGCAGGCCAGTTTGGTATCTCGCTTGGACTTTGATGCAGCGGCAGGATGTGGGTCATCTAGTCTGACGGATGGACGCTGCGAAGCCTTGCAAGGCTTGGCCCGACCGACCTTCAGGCCGCGAGTGAAAAGGAGGAGGAGCATCCAAACCCGTGCGTTGGTGTTGCCAAAGAAGCCAGTCAATCTTGTGTTTGCTCTGGAAACTTGGCTCGAGGGTACTCATCAACACTGACACAACAACAGCTCGCAATGGTTGCCCGATGGGTCTAGTGCCAGTGCTTGAGGAATCGCAGGCCGCTCAAGCGCTTTTCGAAGAGCCATGGCGATGATGCGGACCAGGACCAAAAGCCGAGGCTGGCAAGCTTGTGACGCTTCCGTGCCCGCAGTAGGCAGCGGCCAGGTATGTGCCTCTGCCTTCTCGGGATTGCATTGGCGCTGCTCGTGCAGCCGAGCACGGCCTGGGTCTTGGGACACATTTTTTTTCGAAGGTTTTCGGGTTTCAGGAGTCCCTTGTCGCCGCCGCCCAGGACTTTGCTCGAGGAGTTCCTGGGCTGAAGGAGCATGAAGTCCCTCCTGTGGATGTTCTTGTTTCGTGCTGAGTGCCAGGACAGCATGTTGGCCCAGTTCTCAGAGTTGCCCGCGGGCGCAAGCAGATTGCACTTTGGCTCTTTCAGGCACAACGGCACCCGTTGCATGCCGGAGTCGCTCGGCGCGCCGGGGCTGCGCAAGAGGACTCCTCCGACCCGAAGCCTGTTCGCATCTTTTGCCGGTTGCCGCCAGGACAACAGTGCCGAGGCCGGGGACACCCTCTTCTTCCATGAAGGATGCCAGCCATGTAAAAATCAGCAGTGTCCGCCTCCATGCGAAGTTCGCAATGCTCTTGAAGTGTATTGGCAGACTCTTACCTTTTGACCCCCGGCGGCGAGATAGCATAGTTGTTCTTTGTGACTGTACAGGCAATTTGGGGCATTCGGGGAGCGAAAGGAGCTTTGAGTGTCAGTCCAGTGCAAGGGCATCGGCAAGGTGGCGTCTTTGACGGCTCCAGCAGCGCCAGCGGCAACCAGAGTGCTAGTAAACAAGCCGCGTAGGGTCGTGAACACGCGGACCAACATAACACGAAGCGGCAAGGACATGTTGGCACGCAAGAAGTCGTCCGCCGCCCAAGAGTGCTCATCAAATGCTTGAAGGCACTGGGCAAACATTGCCGACGTATCCAGCGGTAGGATTGGCCTTGCAGGCCCGTGAAGTTCAGGAATGGCCATGGCTGTGATGAGGGCCAGGATACAAAGCCAAGGCCCGCAAGCTGATATGCTGCGCTGTTTGTTGTGTGGTTTTGCAAGGTGCGTGCCTCAGCCTGGGAATGCGCTGGCGTTGCTCATTGCAGTGGCCGAGCACGGCCTGGGTCTTGGGAACGTTGAGGGGTTGGCAGCTGACTCGTTCGGGCTTCAGGAGTCCCTGTCCGCCGCCCACGAGTTTTCGCGAGGAGTTCCCGGTCGGAAGGACCGTGAAGTCCCTCTTTGCGAATGTTCCTGCTTGTGCTGTGATGCGAGGACCGCAACGGCGCACCGGCCCAATCTTCAGACTTGTCCACTAACGCAAGCAGATTGACCCATTTCGCATCCTGCGAGCTTAGTGAGGCATCGAGCCAGCGCTGGTTGCATGCTGGAGTCGCCTTGCGTGCCAGGGCTGCACGAGAGGACCTTCGGACCCAAAGCTTGCAAGTTTGGACGATTGCAGTTGCCAGGACAACAATGCCGAGGCCTGGGGGACATGTGCATCAGAACGCTGGGCTTCTTGGCTGCCAGGACCGGCTCCATCTCGAGGAGGCGGCAGGCCTTCAGAGAAAGGACAGGTCCCAGCTTGGCCTCGCTCAGGCGATTGCAGAAGCCGAACGGGTGCTGCAGGACAACGACACGGTGGAAAAGATAAAAGCTGTCTTGCGCCGCTGGAGCAGCACATGGGTCGGGGTTTTCAAGAGCGGTGAAGGGTTTGAGCTCAGGAAAAGCGCAGAAGATAAACCCAGGGAAGTGGACGCTTTCAGGGAAGAAAGACGAGTTGAAGCAAAAACTGCGCGAGTTCGTGGAAGAGGCAGGACTGCGTGCTTTGTCTGAGATTCACAAGCGGTTTTCGTGCGACGCAGGCCAAAGCAACCCTGAAGGGCTTGAAAGAGGACGTCCGTTCGTGCGCACTGCTGGGGCTGTGAGTCAGGGCTCCTGTGTTGTGTGTTGCAATTGGTGCGCCAGGATTCTCGCAGGGCGCAGGTCCAGATCTCGGTGTCACTGTAATTGTCTTTGCCTGGATTCTTAGCTCCTCTTGAGGTGACAAGCTGGCACCCTGGGCGTGGCGGAGTTGCTTCGCGCGCCAGCCCGCAGCAGGACGCTCCAATCAGCAGTTGTAAATTTGGCCGGTTGCAATCGTGCCAGGACAGTGGTGCGGAGGCCGGGGACACGTGCATCAGGCTTGAACGCTGGGCTTGTTGGTTGTCAGGACCGGCGCGATCTCGAGGAGGCGGCGGACCTTCAGAGAAAGCGACGTCCCAGCTTGGCCTCGCTCAGGTGGTCGCAGAAGCCGACAGGGTGCTGGAGGACAACGGCACGGTGAAAGAGACCAAAGCCGTTTTGCGCCGCTGGAGCAGCACGTTGGTCGGGGTTGCAAGAGCGGCGAAAGTGTTGAGCTCAGGAAAAGCGCAGAAGATATATCCAGAAGAGATGCCAGTGAAGCGCAGAATTCCCAAAGCAGAGGATCCCGCCGTCTTCACCACCGACGTGTTCATCCCCTTGGATGAAACCATTCGCAAGCTGGATGTTTTGTTGCAAGATGAGAGGGTGGTCTTTCTACGTGCTGGTGTGGCAAGCGGCAAGTCTACATTGGCGCAGCATTTGTGTACCACACAGCCGTCCAAGTATTTTGGAGTCCATGCCCCACTTGCAAAGGATGCAACCATTTTTGAGATGTGGGACAGAAAGATGAGGGCAGCTGTTTGGGGACAAAACTCGAATGTGAAAGACAAAGACTTGCAAGATATGATAAGATTGATCTATGACAATGACCAAGTCCTGGTTTTCGATGAATGCCACTTGCTCTTTGCTTGCCCCGAGGTCCACGAGCAGTTCCTGAAAAAGCCCTCGTATCTGAAAAGGCGTCCAATGGTTCTGCTCTTATCTGCAGCGTCTGAAGGAACAGATCAGCAAGGACGGACCTACTTAACACCAGCGGCAGTTACTGCAAAGTACATGTGGACTCCCCCAATCCCACATGCCCATGAACTTGTTGATCAACTTGCTGAGGCTGATGTCTATTTGTCCCAGGATGCGGTTGCTTTCTTCATGGACTTTTGTGCTGGACACAGAAGTCTATTCATAAGAAGCATGGAATGGGTGCAGCAGAAGCAAAGCGGGGACAGCACTCGCTGGGATTTGACTCGCGCACAAGGCGAAGTCAGTCAGGCATGGGACACAGACAATTGGACAGAAACCCCAGATGACAGCTTGATGGGGAAGCTTCAGACTGTTCGCGCCATTCGTGTCAACGGAGCTTTTTCAGACCCGCAGAGCATACCGCAACAATTTGTGGACATCTTGTGCGAGGGTCCAACTGCTGGTATGGACGCGAATCTCCGGCGCAAGCTCACTTTAGTTGGTTTCACGCTTCCTGTTGTGCCAGCGACTGACAGAATTCCAGAGGAGTTTACGCCATTGGATTGGGCAAAGCTCGGGACAAAATATGGCGTCGCCAATTACATGATGGCTTCCTACTATCGCCAAGCGCTTGCGAAGAAGCGGCAGCTGACAGTGGATGTGGACAGAAGCCCAACTTCTTGCACAGATTTGCTCTTGCGAGCGCTGCCATACTTGCTTTTTGCAGATGTGGTGGCCATCCAAGGGGACAAGTTCGGAATTCGTTCTGATGTTTCGCAAGAAGAGCTCCCATTTGAGGTTCACTACACCCATGCCGCAGTTCGGGAGTTGAAGCGCTTGGTTGGTAGTACAAATAGTTTGGAGAGCACAAAAAAGGGGAAGGTTGACATCTATACTACGTTGGAGGACGGTTCAACTTTCGCCATTGAAGCGGTCATGTCTTCTCGGGGAGCAACCAGCATTGCTAAGCATCGAGATCGCTTTGAAAGCGCGTCGATGACAAACTATGCACATGCACAGCACAAGTGCTTGCTGATCATTGGCAAATGTGGAGACATGAGAGAGATTGTGGGAAAAGTGCGGGACGGTATAGAAGTGGTCGGACTTGCGCCCAATCCATCGCACACCGGCTACTATGTCTACGTCAAGCGGCAAGGTGAGAAAGTTGTTGACTTCCACATCCCGTGCGATGGAGTTGCAAGAGGGTTCTCCTGGAAGGATGAAGAACCATTCTTTGAGATCAGTTCTGCCCAGAAATTCAAGTACATTGAGCCAGGCTGGATTTTTTTGAACATTCAAACTCAGCATTGTTTTTTGGCTTCGAAAGATGTCAGAACGTGGAGTGCGAAACTCGACCAGTTTTCCGGGCCAGTGGAAAGCAACAAACGCACTTCTCACGTTGCGCGCTCAGATTGCCGCCTGCAAGGCAGTGCCGCCCCGCAACGACCCCCAGCAGTGTGGGTCTGTCAGCTGGGAAGCCCTGCCTGGACCTTACCAGCAGCTGTGAGCAGTTTTGCCTGCCCTGCATTCACGTTCTGAAAACAGCTGTCGACTTCCTTCTCAGAAGAGCTCTCAAATTGTCGCCCACCTTCAATATTCAATGGAGATGTTGTGTTTTTTTTCCTTGCCCTGGCTCCCTGACCTTGCAGGGCAGTGGCGGCTTCCAGCCCGCTGGCAATGCTTTTCCAATCGACCCAGTGCCGCAAAACATAGCACCCCTGCCATGTATTTGTTGAATGCAGTTTGATCACTTTTTGTGTGAACTTGAACTTGGAGGATGCTGTGCGTCTTAGCTTCAATGTTGGCAGGCATATTTGAAGAAGGCCCCGCGCTCAAGCCGAATTTCGCTCATCCTGTCTTGCGAGCTGTTTGCAGAAGGGCGATGACAAAGATGGAGGGTTTGAGTGATTGTCAGGCAATCAAAGCGGAAGAGGAGTTGACCATTGCTGCATCCAAGATCGACGTTTACAGCCGGAAGGAGAGCTTTGCATGTCAAAGCGCACCCCCATTTGTTCCATCCCCCACACCTCACCCCCTTGCCGTCTCTCGGCTGGACTTTGCAGGACGGCGGCTGGGTTAAATCAGATGAAGAATCAGAAGTCGACCGTGGCAAATCCAAGCCCAGCGCTTGGTTCCGATGCCTTGCAATTTTGGGTTGTGCTGTCGCCCAGCTGTCAGGGCAGACTGCTATGGATTCACGATTCCAGCTGGAGCTGCTGGAGCCGCATAGTTTGAGGCACCTCAGCAACCCAGCAGTGTTCCACACGTGCGAACTTGCATCGGTGCCAGGCTACTGCTGGCTGTGGTCACTGTTCTCGGCTGAGGCAATGCTGGCGCACAACGTTTCACCTCGTACAGTGACAAAAGCATGCAGGCACAGTTGTTTCGTTGCAGTGCGACTTTGCTTGACTCCTGAAGGGTAAGGCAGGCAACTGTTCACACTTTTGAACATCAGGCAACGGTGTTCAAGTCAAGCAGGGAATGCCTGCAACGGGTACAGGACCAGCAACAGTTGCCGGCGCTGGTCAACAGCTATTTCACTGCGGCGTTCCTCCCTGTGCCAAAGCGCGCGGATGCAGTACCAAGCCGTTTGAAGAAGTGCGGGGGAAAGAATTGCTCTCGTGGCTTGCCAGTTTGATCTTTTTGAGCCAAGTTGTGCACAGGCCGTGCGCCCCAAGTGTCTTCATTTCTTTTACTGTTGCGCAACTTCGTCCGCCGGCGGTGCACGGCCTCCGTCAGCCGGCTCACGTCGTCCAGGTGCCGCTGCCCCTCCTGCGCCTGCCTGCGCTCGCCTAGCCAGTTGTTGAAGGCGCCTCCTCCAGTTCTCGGTAGCGCTTCAGCAGCAGCGGCTGCAGGTTGTAACTCGGATAAGTTTTGCGGAACCACCGGAGCATCTGCGGCTCAATGGACATCATCTTGCTTTTACACTAGTATGCTTGCGCCTGTTGTCAACCGGTCATAAGCCGACTGCCTCTCCAGCATGCGCAGGGCGGGCTGCTGCTCTCTTGTCGGCTTTGGCTTGCGCTTTGGGGCAGCCGGCTCAGTAGGCACGTCCTGCTTCGGTTTGTTCTTGCTGCCAGGAGGCCTCCCCCTCTTGTGCAACGTGTGGTGCCTCCGGCGCAGCGCGCGCCTCTGGCGCCTCTTGTTTCGAATGAAGGGCGTGTTAAGGGCGCCGTGCGGCTTATGGAGTTGCGGCGTGTCAGCAAAGTCGTCGATGACTACAAGCACCTGGTGCAGTTTCTTCATTTCCAACTTCTTGGACGCTTCCGTGATCTTGCGCTGCTGCTGGATGATGCGCCGCAAGGCGGACTCATCCCACTCGTCCCAGTAAGCCTGCTCACGCTCCGTGTTCACCCCCAGGTCCTGCTCGATGTACTTCTTGACGGGGATCCATCATCGATGTTGACGCTTGGGCTGAAAACGTAGATCCGCTCAAACACGCCCTTGCACTGCTCCAGGATGAGACTGATGAGCGCCACAGTTTTGCCCGACTTGCTGGGCCCAAGGAAGATGCCCGTGCATGGCACCAGGGGCACCACGGCGTCCGAGGCTTGCTTGCTGGTGTACTCAGGCGTGGGGAAAAGCTTGATCTTCCCCATTCGTCCTTTTGCGTTACGCAAGTTCCGGAAGCCGGCCAGCGAGCCCCATGCAATCCTGTTGCCGGAGGATTGACGGAGACGCAACCCAAGGCTCACATGCAGCAAATGAGGCCAAGAGAATTCCACCCTTCTGCTCTGAGTTACCGTTGCGCTTAGAAAGCACTTATCATGCTTTTCGAGCCACAAAGCTCCGCAACAGAAACGCACTTACAAGGCCAGAAACAGCACTTTAAGCCCGGGCAACTTAAAATTCCGAGACGCACAGAATGCGACTAGAACCCGTTTTGCCTGCATATTGAAGCAGGCGGAAAACCCTTGCAGAAGTGCAAGCAGAAGGGCTGTGGCCGCACCGCGCAAAACCACCAAATTTTCGCAGAATCCACGTTTGCTGAATGATAACCTCTGAGGATGCGCTGTGAGCGGTTTTAGATTTCACAAATAACAGAGAGAGTCCGAAGGCTCCGAAGTGCAGCTTCGCGACTCCTCCCGGTGGCACCGAGAAGTCCAGGCGCGCCGTGCTCCAGACACCCTGTGTCCACATAGTCGTTGTCGGCCGCGCTGACGCACAGCACCAAGGCGGAGGCCGTGCCCAGCCTGTACCGACAGCCGAAGGAGCAGCGTCTCCCCGGCGTCAGCGTGTAGGTGCCCACGACGTTCCAGGCGCTCGTGGCGTAGCCCTCCACTGGAAGCCTCCCACCGTTGGAGCGCACCAGAAAATTGCCTAGCGTGGTGAGCGTGGCCTTGCCCAGGGTGGCCAGCGTGACGTCGTCGGCCCCTCCGTCGAGGAACTCGTGCTTCAGCGCAGTGCCACCTCCGCCGTGTTGCCGGTCTCCAGGGTTGCGTCCAGGATCTGGAGACCGTAGACGCCTGCCGTCTGGTTGGGCAGGCCCGGCGCCTGGAAGTGCGCACAAGTGCAGCTTCGCAACTCCGTGAAGTGCATCTTGGCCGTGCTCCAGGCGCCCTGGTCGCCCACGAAGCTGCCGTACAGGGGGTTGTAGACGTTGTCTGCCTCGGACATGTACACCACGAAGTTGGAGGCCGTGCAACCGCTGCTGGGGCGAACCGTCCAGTTTGACAGCGAGACCCGTGGGGCCCAGGATCTGCTCTCCTATGGCGGCCACCAGTCGGCCCCTCCGTCGTCCGGAAAGCGCACTGCTATCTGCAGCGCCGAGGCTGCCTCCGTGACTCCGAGCTTGCCGGCAAGGAGGCCGTCTACTTGTGCGATGGTGTAGTAGCTGAGCAGCGCGGCTGCGATGCTCCGTTGCCGTGTCCTGGTCTGCGGCTGAACGGTACGCCACCAGCGCCGAGGTGATTTGGTTGGTTGTGAACACGTCCTGGTCCGGGCCCGTCCGGTAGGCCAGCAGCGCGCCCGCGATGGCGGCCTGCGTCTGCGTGTCCTGCGCGCTTGCCGTGCGGTAGTCTCCCAACAGCGCGTCTACCTGCGCCGAGGTGTAGTAGGCAAGCAGTGCGCCTGTGATGGCGCTGGTTGTCTCCGCGTCCTGCGCTGCCCCTGTGCGGTAGTCTCCCAACAGCGCGTCTACCTGCGCCGAGGTGTAATAGGCCAGCAGGGCTGCTGTTATGGCAGCGTCAGTGCCCGCCGTGGAGTAGCAGTCTGCCGTGATGCTCAGCGTGTCGTCGCCGTTGGCAAGCGCAGCAGAGAGAGGAGCCACGAAAAGCAGGTTGCGAACGACGTTGCTTCCGCGAAGGAGCTCCCAAGTTGTGAAGCCCGCCCAGGCCGGCGCGTTAACAACTCCGCCGCCGGAAAGCTGCAGGGCGGCGAGCTCCGCGAGGATTGCGTCGATGGCGCTCTGGAAAAAAGGAGCGTGGTCTCGCTGTCCGAGAGCGCGGCGCTGTCCGAGAGCGCGTCGTTCGTGGCTTATGAGCCTAGCAGCGTCGCGTCGGCCTTGGCCACCCTGGGCGCCGCGATCTGGCGTCCCGCCAGCAACTTCGCTGCCTTGCCGAGGAGGGCCGCGTCCAGGGCTGCCGCGGTGACTGCGCCCAGGAGGGCCGCCGCTATCTTAGAGTCCACCTCAGAGGAAGTGTCGACGGCCGACTGCAGGGCGTACGCAGTCAGGGCGCTGGCGTCCGCCTTGGAGGCCTGCAGCCCCGAGATGGAGGCGTCTCTGCTCGCGAGCTCGGAGGCCAGCGCCGCGGCGGTGACGGCCCCCAGGAGAGCGTTGTCCACCTTGGTGTCCACCTCCAGCGGCGTGATCCTCGCCGCTATGTCCAGGGAGTGCTGGTCCACCACCGTCTTGAGGCCGTAGTTGGCGGCCACCGTGGCCAGCGTGGCGTTGTTGGCCGAGGCGATGGAACCGTTCATGGCCGCCGTGGTGCTGTGGTTGGACAGCTTCAGGTCCACGCCGTCCGGGGTGCTCTTGGTGGCCACCACGCCCTCCAGCACGTCGAAGGCCGACTGGTCTGCCTTGTTGGAGAGACCCGTGGTCAGCGAGCTCTGCAGCGCGGCGATGCTGCTTCCGTGCGCGGCCACTTGTCCGTCCGTGGTGGCCAGGGCCGCCGCCGTTGCTAGGGGCGCAATTGCCGGCGCCAGCGCGCTGCTGTCCAGCTTTGAGGCCAGCTCGGCGGTGACTCGGTCGTCCAGGGACTGGATGGCAGCCGCGTTGTTGCCGGAGGCTGCCGTGTTCACCGCCAGGTCAGTTCCTTGAGCGTAGGGCGTCAGAGCGAGGGCCAGCTGCCCTGCTGTGACGTGCGTACCGTCAGTTACCTCTCCGTTGTCCAGGACCTCCGGGATGTTGCCCGTGACAGGTCCTTCAAACATGTTTTCTTAGGAGTAGGTGTTACACGAATTCGTAACGCAGGGGTGTTGTACTTTCACAACACGCCCTACCTGTACGCGAAGTGTGGAATGACGCAGTGTCCTATGGTGTCGGACACTGGGCACGAAGCGAGGTCCTTCACTCATGAGACCTCTGATGAATTGACCGATGGCGTCGGTCTTGTCTCAGCGGCTATGACCTGTGGGGCATTCATGAGCCAACCTTGCCCATTCATGAACCAACCTTGCCCATTCATGAACCAACCTTGCCCTTTCATGATCATTGATGAATCACCCGGTTCCATTATTGACTCAAACTTGCCAAGAACCGAGTCCTCTCGGGAACTGGGGCGCTTTTGCGCACTTCGGCCCCAAAGAGAGCGGTGACGAAGCGGTGACATCGTGGTGAGAGCGTTTTTGGGCGAAAAAGTGCCGTTTTGGGACGGTAACAGAGATGGCTTAGGCGTTGGTCTCCGGAGCGACGTCTGGGAGGTTCGACCCCACCCTGGCACCTCGGCAGGCTGACGTGTTAGACACCGGTGACATCGGCGGTGACTAATTCAGCAGGCTGACGTGTTACGTGGAGAACCTCGGCAGGCTGTCGGGCTCCGAGCCAGGTCCTCGGCGGGCTGCCGGGCCGCGAAAAACCCTGCGGAGAAGGAGCTCGGGAACTGGGGCGCACTTTTGCACCCAAAAAGCGAGCGGTGACAAAGCGGTGACAAGCGGTGACGAGCTCAGCGGGCTGGAATTCGCAGGCTTTTCGGGGCAGAAAACGGATTTCGGAGCACGGCGAACGCCTGAACCGGTTTTCGAAGGAAAACGAGCGAATTTGGAGGCCCAGGCAGCACATTTGACGCCTGACACGAAAAAACACACTTTTCGGAGTTGGCCGTTTTCAGCGCTTTTTGCACCAAAAACGGAGCGGCGACGAAGCGGTGACTGCCTTTCCTTACTACTCTTCACGGAGCGGCTGCGGGCGCTGGAGGCGCTGCGCCACCCGGACGGCGCGCCGGTCTACCGCGTAGAAGAGACGAAGCCGTTGCTGGGCAGCAGGGCGCCGCGCATGGAGGCGGAGCGCCCCAAACAACGGAAGTGAAACGAGGTGGACGACTCTGTGGGCCGGGCAACTCCCTGCTGCTCACGGGCCTGCTGGGCGCCGGAAAGACGCACCTGGCCCGGACGATTGTTGCAAGGCTGCAAGAGCAGGGCGAGGCGGTGCACCTGGTGTCCAAGACGCACTGCTCCGCGCAGAACCTGGGGCTGGGGGCGCAGACGGCCAACCACTGGGTGCGCAGGTACGTGCGCGGCGGCAGCGCGCAAAAGCCGGACTGGCTGGTTGTGGAAGAGATCACGCAGCTGGACATGGCGCTCTGGGCGGACCTGGCCTGCGTGGGGCTGAACGCCGACGTGAAGTTCCTGCTGCTGGGCGACTTCCGACAGCTGCCGGCCGTGCTGGACTCCTGGGCCGGACGGCCCATCAGTGCGCCGTTGGAGCACAGCCAACTAATCCGCGACCTGCCCTGCGGGCACCGGCACGAGCTCACGGAGAACATGCGCTCCGACCCCGGCATCTTCGACTTTGTGAAGTGGCTGCGGCGAGGAGGGTGCCCCACGCTGGAGCAGGCCAAGGCGAAGGAGCTCTACCCCTCCCAGCCCGGGTGGCCGGACACCACGCTGGTCATCAAGCGCATGGCCGTCAACGCAGCGGCGAACCGGCCCTGGCGCCCCAAACCTCAAAGCTGCTCCAATTGGAGACGCAGGTCATCCGAGATTTGGGGGTTGTCAAACAACCAATGGGTGTACTGCAACACAAAACGAGCATGAGGGTGTGGCCGGGGCTGCGCCTCATCGGGGCTGGCGGAAAGATACCCAAGGGGGTCTTTGTGGCCGTGGCGGAAGTGGAGCCGGACGGAGTGAGGTGGACAACGGCATGCGGCTGAAGAACCAGGAGCTGCTGCGGGCCACCCGGCCAGCCACGCAGTGACCTACGCCAGCTGCCAGGGCCTCACCCTCCACAACCGCGTCCGCCTGGACCTGGAGTCTGCCACCTCACGCTGCGCCACCTGTACGTGGGCGCCTCACGGGCCCGAGCCTAGCCTAAACGGGCAGCACGGCGCCTCCAGGGGCTCCAGCATGAGGTGGCGCACCTCAAAGAGCACGCCCCACTGCCTGCCATCAGCCACACGTGCCGGGCCTCCACAAGCGCGCGGCCCCTGCGGCGCGCGAACTCCGCGGGACGCGGCCGCGGTTGCCGGCCGGGTCCCAGAAGAGGCAGCGCTCCAAGTCCATCTTGCACTTCACGTGCTTGCCCTTGGCGCTCACCTTGACGGCGCGCTGCAGCTGGCTCTCAAGCTCGGTGCGGGCGGCCCCCGGAAAGGGCTTCTGGAAGACGATCATGTTGTCGATGACGCCCTGCTCCACCTCCTCCGTCCACAGCTCCAGGTCGGTGTTGCTCGCAAAGCACACTCCCACCCTCTTGGCCCCGTCGTCCTGGAAGTTGCCGGGCTCCCACAGCACCTCCACGTCTACCTTGCGCACCAGCGCGCCCTGATGGGAGTCCTCTATGGACATGAATTTCCCCCCCTTGGCCTTGGTCTGAACGTCCAGCCCGAGTGCAAGCTTCGTGGTTGCAAAGTTCGGCTTTTTATCTCGCGGAGAAAAAAATCCGGTCCGATGAACGCGCGAGTCTTCTTGGTCGTCGCGCTGGCGGTGATCTTGCTCTTTAGAAATGCCGAGACTCCTGGAGCTTTTCTGCGGCACCAAGTCGGTGGGCAGGGCCTTCGAGGCGGCGGGCTGGGAGGTCGTCTCGCTGGGCATCGTGTCGAAATTTGAGCCCGCAATCCTTTGCGACATCCGGAGCTGGGACTACACGACGTTTCCGCCGGGGCACTTCGACATGGTTTGGGCCAGCCCGGTCTGCACGGAATACAGCCGCGCGCTGACGACGCGCCCGCGGCGGCTCCTGGAGGGCGACGCGCTGGTGCTCAGCGCCCTTGAGATCATTGCGCACTTTGACCCGCTCATGTGGGTTGTTGAGAACCCGGCCACCGGGCTGCTGAAGACCCGCCCGTTCATGGAGCGCCTGCCCTGGGTGGACGTGACCTACTGCAAGTACGGAACTCCGTACAGGAAGCAGACGCGGCTGTGGACCAACATGCGCTGGAGGCCGCGGCGAGGCCTGTGCAGGCCCGGCAGCCGCTGCGGCGCGTGGCAGGACGGCACCGCGCAGCGGGGGCCCCGGCTGATGGAGGGGCAGTACGAGAGGGTCAGCCAGTCACGCGAGCTGCTCTACAGCGTTCCTGCTGCGCTGTGCAACGAGATTGCACGCGCGGCCACGGCAGAGCTTGCGGCGCGGCTGAGCATTCCGGATTAGGCCGTTCTGGCTTCCTCTGGAACAAGTCCATTTTTCCGTGTTTTTGCTGTTTTTTTGGCGCTGTCACTCAACGTCAAAAACGACGTTTCTTGTCTCATTTTTTTTTTGGGCGCTGCCACTTGTAGGCGTTGGCTTCTGCTTGAGTCTGGGCGTCCAAGCCGAACTTGGACAAGGAAGATGGCGCGAACACACGCACCAGCCGCACCCAGAGAGCAAGAGGCCGTTGACTAATTGGCAAAGGCGCAGCTTCCGGAGCTGAAGGGTGAGAGGTTCGATTCCTCCCTGGTTCCTGTGAAGTTTACCCCGCACTATTGCAATTTGAATTGAACGCTCCAACACCTGGATTGTCTGGCTCATGCCGCATCATCCGAAGCAAGGAGCAAAGGTGCCTTCTTCTTAGTTGACGGTACACTAGTGCAAATTGAAGTGATCGCTGAGATGCCTTTATGCGGTGGTTCAGGCGGATTGATTCAAAGCAATGAGCAAAGGTGCTGCCGCGGTTCCAGAATCAAGTGGCTGTCCTTCAAATCGCTTCGGAACCGAATCACCTCGGATTCGAGTGGCGGTTTCTGCACAAATTGCCGATCTGGTAATTGAATTCTGGCCACTCAATTGCCGATTCTAGCCACTCGAATTCTAGCCGCTGCCACTCGAAATCTAGCCACAAATTCCAATCCTAGTCCTTAGATGCATCAGGAGCCTCGCGGCTTTGAATTGGGTTTCTGCACAAATTGCCGGTTCTATTCTGGCCACTCAAATTCCTTATGTATCAGGAGCCTCCCGGCTTAGAATTAGAAATTGCCGGTGCTAGCCATTCGAATTCTGACCACTCAAATTCCTTAAATGTATCAGGAGCCTCCCAGCTTAGAATTAGGTTTCTGCACAAATTGCCGGTTCTAGCCACTCGAATTCTGGCCACTCAAATTCCAATCCTAGTCCTTAGATGTATCAGGAGCCTTGCGGCTTAGAATGAGGTTTCTGCACAAATTGCCCAGGGCTCCTCAAAAGATACAATTTGCCCATTTGAAACATGACTTTTCCACCAAAATCAGGGGAAACCACCATTGACAAGGCAATGTTCAGGTGTATAATGTAAGGATCCCTGTTGCCGGTTCTAGCCACTCAAATTCTAGCCACTCAAATTCCAATCCTGGTCCTTAGATGTATCAGGAGCCTCGCGGATTGCCGGTTCTAGCCACTCGAATTCTAGCCACTCAAATTCCAATCCTGGTCCTTAGATGTATCAGGAGCCTCGCGGCTTTCCTGGTCCTGAAATGAGCCTCGCGGCTTAGAATGAGGTTTCTGCACAAATTGCCGGTTCTAGCCACTCAAATCCAATTCCTTGGATGAGCTCTTGCTTCCAGCCCTTAAATTCAACCCGAGTCAAGTGCAATCCGAAGTGGGCGCTTTTAGACTTGTTCAGTGCAGACCAGGTCGGATATTTCGAAGCAAGGAAAAATGGTGTTGCTGAAATTGCAAATCTTCGTCTGTAGACTTTGGCGCACTCCTCCGGGCGGCTCAGGCACACAGTGTCGCTTAAGAGCGAAGGGGCCATAGCGCAATGGCTAAGGCGTAGACTTCAAAGCCAAGTGGAGCAGGTTCGATTCCAGCCTGGACCCATGTAGATACTAACAAGGCAGCCAGCAGTTGTCCAAGTTCCTTGTCCAAGTTTGGCGGGGGAACTTGGACAAGTGGCTTTGCAAGAGGAAAACACGTGATAAAATTTGTCCAAGTTCCTTGTCCAAGTTCTTGTCCAAGTTCAGGTTCGTCCGGAGGAGAATTCTCTTACCCTAATATTTTCTTCTTCTGGTTGTCTTGTTATTAAAAAGAGTAGTATAAGTATCCGAGCAGCGCCCCGATTCCAGGCAGGCCCCGCTTCCACAACTTCGTGGCCCAGGGCGGAAACCCAAACTTGGACAAGAACTTGGACAAGGAACTTGGACAAGTTTTATCACGTGTTTTCCTCTTGCAGAGCCACTTGTCCAAGTTCGCCCGGGAACTTGGACAAGGAACTTGGACAACTGCGGGCTGCCGTGTTACAAGCTCTCTCAGTATTACGCCCCGATTCCAGGCAGGCCCCGATTCCACAACTCGTGGCCCAGGGCGGAAACCCGAACTTGGACAAGAACTTGGACAAGGAACTTGGACAAGTTTTATCACGTGTTTTCCTCTTGCAGAGCCACTTGTCCAAGTTCGCCCGGGGAACTTGGACAAGGAACTTGGACAACTGCGGGCTGCCGTGTTACAAGCTCTCTCACTGTTGCGCCCCGATTCCAGGCAGGCTCCGATTCCAGGGAAGCCCCGATTCTGTGCGCGCCGCCCCGGCTTGAAAGAACTTGGACAAGAGGACTTGGACAAAATTTTATCACGTGTTTTCCTCTTGCAGAGCCACTTGTCCAAGTTCGCCCGGGGAACTTGGACAAGGAACTTGGACAACCGCAGGCTGCCTTGTTAAAGGCTTTGCAATATTGCGGCAAAAATGGATTAGGTTTGTGCAATAAAGGATCGAATTGATCCATTCTTCATCCAGTCTTGAGCAAGAATAACAGTGCAACCTCTCTCTTTAGAGGGAGTTTCCCAAACGGATTCTATTCCACCTGGTAGGCTCCTGACACTCGTCCGTCCAGGAAACGACCTCGTCCTGCGAAGGATTCAAAACCTAAAACGCTGCGTGCAGGCGTGTGGCTGCAACATAACGACCCCGAGATATGCGCCGCAATTTGGCTCCAGGTTGCATTTCAAGCGATGTCAAGCTTTGCCAAAGGAAACCCCTTTTCCCTTTTTTTCTGGACCCCTTTTTTGAAAACCCCTTTTTTCTTTGTTTTTTTGTTTTTTCTTAGCCCTGCAAAGGTTGGCTCGCTTGAAATGCAACCTGGAGCCAAATTGCAAGCGTATCTCGGGGTCGTTATGTTGCAGCCACACGCCTGCACGCAGCGTTTTAGGTTTTGAATCCTTCGCAGGACGAGGTCGTTTCCTGGACGGACAAGTGTCAGGAGCCTACCAGGTGGAATAGAATCCGTTTGGGAAACTCCCTCTAAAGAGAGAGACAAGTGCCAGTTGCTGAGGTGCATCTGGGCGATGCAGTGCGGCCAAGAGGTCACCCACAAACAACCAAGCTCGATGCGGGTGTGCAACAGGATGCCGTGCAGCAGCCTCAGCAGAAGGCTCCTGTGCGTTGCCACCAGTACGCTGAGAATCGTGCTCCGAAGTGGCACACCCGGTAGTGCTACAAAGTGTCTGCCAAGCGAAACAGGAGCAAGCCATGTACGCTAGGATGTACCTGAATTTGCTTGTGCGCGGCTTTAAAATCAAAACTTGCGCCTATGAAAGAAGCACGCGTGTCTTCTGGCATGAAGGCGGGGCGCACGTCGGATGCCATTGCAGGCTGACGCGTTCTGGGATCTTGCACTTGGGGTTCACCCCGCACACTGTGCTATCGAGGACCAGGCGTGGTTCTTTGCCTTCAGCGTGCGCCACATTGAGTTTGCCCACTGCGATTCCTTTATTCCAGTGCTGTCTAGCCTGTTCTATGGACATGTCTGTGCGGACGACCCACTCATTGGAGATCTCTTTGTCCAAGAGCGCAGAGACTGTGTGGGGCTCTGCTTCGGCGGCTTTCCAATTGCCCATACATTCTGTGAGCTCGCGAGGCAGGTCGGCCTGCTCTTTGGGCGGCCATTGCATGCTATGGGGCAATTCGGATAGGGCTCCTGTGGGCACACCTTCGGAGAGCAATGGAAGGAGTTTGATGTCTGGGTCATCCGATGCGGAGGCCAGTGCATGCAGCAGTGACAGGTACGGCTGGCCGCTGTCGGGAGCCAGGCTGGTTGGGGCGGGCAGCGAAAGCAATCAGCGCTGCCTCTTCGGACTCCTGGGTGTGTCCGAGCTGACGTGTGCGAGAATTTTGGGAATCAAATTTTGTGTTGTTGCCCACCGCAGCCAAGCGTGCGCTACCGTTCCCAGCGGGTGACTGGGCTGGGGGATTGAATGGTCTGCGGTGGAATGCAAGCCGGCTCCATCACAGATTTTGAGTCTGTGGGGATGCAGGCTACGTACGCAGGGGTTTTGAAGCTCGCGTACCAGCGGGTCGCGGCGAACTTTGAATGCACAATGCGTGACGAGGCTTGTGGCCAGAGTCGCGGGATATTCTGCGGTCAATGTGCTGCATGAGGGATTGACCGGAGGAGCTGCGCACGCCCGCAATGCTAGCGTGCTTTTGTGGGTGATTGCAACGCGCTGCTACATGCCGGATGCACGGGTTGTTTGAAGCGAAGCACCAAGATTTAGCAAAAGACATGCCATGTTGGCATGCGTCCACCCATGCCAAGTGTCCGTGGAATGCTTTGAGACACTGAAAGTTTTCCGGCTCGAGCCATGCCATGCTTGAGGGCGGTTGCTCAAAGACTGCCACGCCTCCTTGTGTGGCAACTGCTTTGAAGAGTTCTCTGCTCCTCCTGTGGATTTCCCTGCTTTGTGCAACGCGCGATGCTTCTTCGGGAGACAAGCCCGGCACGCCGCGCGTGCAGGTTGCGGTCCTCCGGGGCGGAGTTTCAGTCGACTGTACTCCTTGCACGGCGGAGCCAGCGTGATCAGGCTGACAATGCCTGACCACAAGATGCGCATAAGCAGTTCAAAGCATGCATCGTCAAGTATGTCGTGCTCCGAATTGGCCTCTAGGTCAAAAGCCTCGAAACGCGAGAGGCCTTGCTTGCCGGCAGCTGCTGAAATGGGTGCATGGATTCCTGCGAAGACTTTCAGGAGGAGTCCTCCTTTGATGTGGGGCAGTATGCGCTCCTCAGCTGTGCGTGCAATGTTGGGTGGGTCATCGGAGTTGCCTGTCCTGTTCCTGGCTGCAGGACGGTGTGTTTGTGCAGACACTGAGGGCGGGAGCGCCTCGTTCGCGGGCGATAAAGCATGCGACGCAGGCGGGCCCGCGGTGCGTCTTGGGTGGGTAGTGCCGAGTGCTACCGGCTGAGGGATTGCGCTGTCCGGAGGAGTGGCCGGAGCGGCCTCCGGACTGTTTCAGGTGCGATTGGAAGGATGTTGCAACGCCCCGTGCGCTTGCTGGCATCTTTTTACGGCGCATACATGCGCGAACTGACAGCTGTCTGTTTTGCAGAGGCCCTGTTGGAATCTGCGGCAGATTGGCTTGCCTTGATGCGTTGTCGCCCAATTATTGCGTGTCTTCCCCTTGCCTTTCCCTTTACCCTTTTTTCTGGGTGCTTGGCTAGTCTGTCGCTTGGCAGGCGGAGCCGCTAAGGGCTGTCTGCTTGTTCTCGGGCGAAGCATGAGCAGGGAGTGTATTTCCATGCGGCCGTGTGTGAGCTCATGGAATGCATCGTCCATAGACCATTTGCGTTGCACCCCAGATTTAGCGATCGGCGCGCAGAAGCTCCGAAGTTGTCACTGTGCGGAGTGAGAGGGCTGGGTCTGGCTGAAGCAAGCACATGTTGGCGATTTGCTGGTCCAGGGCTTTGGCGTTAAGCAGATGCACTGCTTGGCAAAGGGCGAGCGCGTTGCGAAACACTTGCTGAACACGATGCAACCAGCCGGTGGTGAGTGTTTTACCCTCCACGCTGAGTCATCAAAGAAACGTGTGCCAAAAGCTGCGTCTCGGCGTGCGCGGCTTTGTGGGAGCGCGCCTCTACGGCTTCCTGGTATTGGCGCCGAAAGCCGGAATTGTCATGGTATCCACTTAAAGTGTTTGGATTTGGTCATTTCGTAGACCATGCTTAGCAGGCGGATGCTTGGCATGCTGTCCGGTCCCAGGAGCTCTCCTGGGTAGTTCTTCTGGAATTTGTCTACCAGGTCCTGAACCACTTCTGCGGTCAGTTTAGGAGGCAGATGTTCTGCCCATGCTATGGCCGGTGATGCATTTGGGCATGTGGGCATGCGTCTCCTGTGATGAGGCGGCCCTGGCGATTTCGAATGCTTTCCTGATGCGTGCGGCTGGAATGGAGTGCGTGTGGTCTGCCACTTCCAATGCGGACCAAATCTCTGCAGGCACCTCATTGAGCAGAGTGTTCAGGTCTGAAATGTCTGAGTATGCAAATGCAAAATCGGCGATTTCTTGAAAACCGAGACGCAGGATGTGCTCGGCGAGCATGTCTGGCACTCGGGCGTTGGCCAGCAATGCGCGCAGTGCGCCTGCTGTGTCACTGGATGCCTCCAATTCTGCCATGACCGGGAAAAGGGCACGGAGAGCGGTGGTGGCTTGTGCAACAAAAGGGCTGAAGAAACGGACAACGCAAGCGATGTGCACCAAGGAAGTGCCAACCCTAGGTACTGAGGTGCGGGCCTAAACCTTGAAGTTGCAGAACTGCAAGGAGCCCGCCCCTGTTGGCAGACACGACGGCCTCAGCCCTGCTGCTGAAGCACAAGTTCCTCGACGGACGTCACGCTGGCCACCCTGGGCAAGGTGCTGCTGGAGCCCACGCTCACCACGCTGGGAAATTTTCTGGTGCGCTCCAGGGGGGGTGTGCAAGGGCTTCCAGGGCCGGCTGGACGAGGTGGAAGCCTGGCAGGCCCAGCGGGGGCCGAAGATCCCATAAGAAACATGGCTGACGCCCGCAGACGAACCATCAAGGCCGTCTACGAGGATCCCCGCACCGGCTTCGGCAGCATAGCGCAGACGCTGCGGCAGGCTCAGGTGCGCGACCCCAGCATCTCCAGAAAAAAAGTGAAGGCGTTCCTGGACCAGGACCAACCGCAGAGAGGCTACAACAGCTTCGCGCCTCTGAAGCCCATGAACCAGCTCTGGCAGACATGGCCTTCACGGGCAAGCCCTACCCCTTCATGCTGGTGGCCATCAATGCGCTGACCAAAAAAGTGGCCGCGGAGCCGCTGAAGGGCCGTCTTGCAACCCACCGCGGCGGGCATGAAGAAGGTGTTCCAAGCCCTGGGGTGCCGGCCAGACGACGGCTCCGAGTTCAAGAGGGAGTTCAAGGAGCTGATGGGTTTCTGGGACATCGAGAAGCAGGTGACCAGGGGCCACGCCTACTTCGCAGAGCGCACCATCCGCACCATCAAGGAGGCCGTGTTGCGTCGCATAGCTGCCGGAGCGGGCCGGCGGGGGCAGTGGCACCTCACGCTGCCTGACGTCTTGAACCAAATCAACGGAAGGAAGCACGCTACCACGCAGGGCGCCGAACCTCGCCTACTCCGACCCTGAAATGGCAGAGATTGCTCTGCGCAACATCAAGCGCAGGGCCAAACACAAGGTTTTTTTTGTCACCTGCGCGCCTTGGGGCAATTGCCATCGGTCACGAAACCAAATGTACATCGGATATACTGGTGAAGTAAGACAAGTGAGACAAAGAAACCGTATGAGCGTTACAATGGGTCACAAACGGCAAACAGGCAACCGACCACGCAAAAACACACAAACCAGACAACAGAGAACAGAGCACAGACAGACATTGTGGCGCTTATAAGGAAACAAGATACATAGCGAAAAAGATGAGCCTGCGTAACCTGAGTTTCATCAAGTCAGCCGCATCGTCAAAGACAGCGGGCTTAAAGTTCAAAACGCTCTCAATCCGCCGGGGGCACATTTGCGCATCGTTAACCCCCATGAATGGCCATACGGAGAGTGAAACCGCAAGAACTAAATCAACAAGTCAGCCCGCATCCAAAGGCGTGAGGATTCAAGTAATCACTCAGTGGAAGACTAACACAGGGTTAAAAATTGTGTCACGACATGCAATCGAGATTGCAGCGCACAGGCATCACCTGCAGGCACTGAACAGTGTGAAACCAGACATGCGCGAATTAAGGCAGCATAGGCGCAACGGCGTCAGCCGTTACGCACCCTGCCGCTCTCCGGCGAGAGCTCACACTCGGGGCTTGCTACTTGGGGATGCGCCGGCCTCGCAAGGCTGAGTCTCAGCAAGGAGAGCCAAGAGATCGAGCGGGGCTGGATACTACAAGGCTCCACAGTTGCTGTCACCACTCCAGTAATGCGTGACCCGAGGATAGCGCAGTGTACGCAACACTGCTCACACCTTTTTACCTCATGGCAAGAGGCCAGAAAAGGGAAGATCCGGGTCTGCAATGTAGTAGGGAGTGCGCCTATGCACTTCCAGCTTGGCCATCTCGGCCGCACATCAAGGAGGAAGAAGGACTTTGCGATTGACACAGTGTATCGAGAGCCAAGAGATCAAGCGGGGCTCGATACTACAAGGCTCATCGACCACAGACCCAAAGTTGACAAGTCGACAACCGATGGTGGTAGCAACTCAACGCAGAGTCTAAATTTCCTTATCGAATGCAACAGAATTGGAATGCCAAATGGAGGGTACGTAGGCTAGCCACACGGACAGAGCACGCCCCACTTGGCGCTTAAGCACAAGCATTGGAAGTTGCAACGGCACCTCTTGGTGCAGAACTGGATGGATCTGGAGATGTGGAAAATGCAACACAAAAAAAATCTCAAATTGCAAGGTGAGATCAATGAAGACAACTATGAATGGTTAAAAAAATGCTCTATTCCTGGATGGCGAAGATGGTGAAGATTCAGATGAAATGGACTAGCAGAGGTCCATGTGGAATTAGCTGAGCATGAAAGATGCGATTTCAGTTTGCATGTTTTTGCAACGTGTCACGCCATCATTTAAGTGATGAAGCGTTTGAGCAAGGCCCTTGGGTCAGTTAGCTACGTGTGTTTTGATTTGAGCCATGAGAGCTCAAAGCAAGATATGTGAAGCTAGTGTTTGTCTCACTGGACTCACCTCGTAAAAGGCGGGGTGACTAGCTTTTGTGATCCAACTTAACCACGTTTGTAACAATGCAGCAACAAGTTGCATGTTGTGGTTTGCATGATGAAACATCGTGGACGGTGCAGGGCTTTACAGCTCGAGTGAGAAAGGTGCGCTGAGTGTTTGGGTTTTGTTGTTAGCCCCGGTCCACCACGCCGCCAGGTGCAGGTTGCGAACGACGTTGCTTCCGCGAACGAGCTCCCAAGTCATGAGCCCCGCCCAGGCGGGCGCGTTAACAACTCGCCCGCTGCCGGAAAGCGAGAGTTGCGTCAAGGGGAGCTCCGTTGTCGGCCGCGCTGACGTACATCACCGAATTAGAGGCCGTGCCCAGCCGGTACCGGCAGCCAAAGGAGTGGCGTTTTCCCGGGAGCGCGCCAGGAAGTTCTCCAAGGTGGCCAGCGTGACGTCGAGGGAGAGTTGGTCTCCGTGATGACCTGCTGGCTGACTCACTGGCCTTCACAGGCTCGGCGCGCTGGACGGGCTCGCCGCGCAGGGCAACGTGGGCTGCGACCAGCTGCTTTTGTCTGTACCAGCGCCTCGCGTCGTTAGCCTCTCGACGCAGCAGTCCCTCACCACGAACCAGAGGAAGTCGCTGTCCGAGCCTGCCACCCTCTTGCGGCTATCAACGTAGATCGTCGTCATGCGTTCTTTACCTGTGGCAGGCCATCGCCGGCCCGTTCGACGGGTCGCCGTTCACACGGACAACGACGTCAAAACCACACCCAGACGCACCAAGGTACAATACGAAACGTTTTCACACCTTGCGTTTATCAACGTCGAGCTCGCGAAGAGCTTCTGGCCCAGGAAACTCAGAGCCGCTCCCACGAGCGTTTTTCTCACGTGCGAAGCGCTCTTTGAATCGCTTGAAGAACAGATCGTTCCTGGGTTTGAAAGAGGAAGCTGACAGGCTCCCTCGTCGCCTGGTGGTAGAGCTGGTGCAATTTGTCCCTCGGGAGCACAACGCGAAAATTTTCGCACTCAGTCAGTTAGTAGCTTTTAGGCCCCTGCCCCTCAATGAGTGGGCTGAGCCACACACAGCCGCCTTGCGGCCAGCATGATTGATGAACAGAATGTTCGTGTATTTGTTTTATGCGTGAAACGGCTTGATGTGGCAGAAAGGTCCGCCTCACAAGACATTGGACATTCCTTGCATGGGGGAGGATTTGCGCAAGGGCAAGTGGACACGATGCTCAAGCCAAAACACCTCCGGATTGAATATTTTTTTCAGATTGCATGGCGCGCAAAGGATTAAAAGGCAGGATTTAACTCGACCCATGCCGTGTTGCAATCTGCGCTGGGCATGAATATTTGTTGTTAGACACCAAACATGCGTATCCTCTGTAATTTGAGTTTGAGTCCATGCTCGCAGAACTGCGTACATTGGCTCATGTTTCTTGCTTGCGAACAACCTTGCAATCTGCAGGCAGCTTGGCAGGAAAATGCCTGCACACATTACACCCATTTTCTAATGATGTGTCGCTGACATCCAAGCTTGCACTCACTCAAGTTTCCAGGAACAATTCATCAACAATGTTTGCTTTCTGATCCAGTTACTCCTTGAAGCAGCAATATTTCACGCAAGACATCCCACGTGCAAGGCATTTCCAGGTTTGAGTGGGATTCAAACGGGGCTCCTGTGGTGGGGAGCATCAAAATGGCTTTTTATCTTTCACGCACACACACCCACACGGACACACCCACACAGACACATGCAGCTTCCGGCTTCCTGGGAACCGCGTGGCTTCCAACACGGCCCTGCATCGCTGGTCCGGCCAACTTCCGTCAGTTCTGTGGTTGGGCGCTGGACGAGTTGGCCGCCATCTGCCAGTTCAAGAGGCAGCTCGGCTTGCAGGGCGACTTTGTTCGAGACTTTCAATTGTGTTTCGGAATGGTGCAGGTGCCAACGTGCTCCCAATATCCTTTGTGGACGTTCCAGGCATCACACAAGTCATAGCTCCCATCTACACGCGGAGAACAGCACGACTCTTTCTTCCAGTTTTATTTTTCTCCATGATCCAAGGTCATGCTCAACTCCGGTGGTTGCCGTGTGCGGCCCTGGCTTGGCGTTGCCAGGCAGGTGCTCGGACCCGCGCGAGACCGCTCGTGGGGAAGACGGTCGAGATCCCGGAGGTGGACGTGGATTGGAAAAGGTGCTGGGGCGGGTTGGGGGCTTCCAAGAACTGGACTCGTCCTTTTGTTTGGAAGGGAAAGGGAAACCCCAAGCTTCATAACTTGAGGTGATGGCTTTCTGTTTTTTTTTTTCCGGTTTTTTTCCCCCCTGTGCCTAGCATGCTTGTTGGAGTTCAAAGGGAAATCAACCGGAAACCCATCACTTGGAGATTGTAAAACAACTGTTGCACGGTTGGACCGGGCCTTTTGACATCTGGGTTTGTCTCTAACTGAAATCAAGTGCCGGGCCACATAAGAAATGTTGTGAGAGGAAGGTGGAAGTTGTGTGACGGGAAGCCAAAAGGAGAGCCAACCATAAGTATGCGACAGGCACATCATAAGGAAGACCCACAAGGAGGCCCATGGAATGCCAGCAGACAAAGACATGCGCCGACTTAGTTCACGGCTTCGAGAGGGTCTTGCTATTTGCCAACTGATTATTGCGAGGTGACATGCTCGGATGTTCCGAAAGACGGACCCGTGAAAGAACTCAACAAAGCACACAATTGTTTTGATTCCGAGTTTTTTGTGTTCCGCTGCAAGGCTGAGTCAGGCAAAAGAGTTGATAGGGTACGAGCGGAGGCAAATTTTGACTGACGGGGTGGATCCCAACGCACGGTGTCTTCCCTCTGTAGGAGGGATGGCAACGACCGCAAAGTCAACGCCCATTTGGATGCTTCCATGGGAAATAGCCCTCTAAGATTGGTCTGCTTGGTTTGGCTTCATGGTTCCCGTTTCAAGCCCAACGTCTTACCCGGTGTGTCTGCTTTGAAGGCCTTTGGGTTTTAGCTTCAAAGGGGAACAGGGAAGCCACCCAAAAAAGGGGGCACCGGTAGCTGTTGGTTTGGAAGAGTGCAAGAAGCTCAGCACCAAAGAGGGACAGCCACTCAAGTATGGCTTGTTTCCCACTTTAAAACTGCACAATGGGTATTGACGCGACAAAAAACCAGCAAAGGACGCCAACTATAAACCGGTGGATGGTAAATCGGAGCTGTCCTCAATTGGGACAACCTACCGACACTTACATTCCATTTCGCGGATGGCCAAAAGTTGTGGTGTCCGGAGGTTGGTGCTTGACCTCTGCAACGAGCTGATGAGCTTCGTCCCGGTGTGTGGCCCGCTCTGGGACGCAGTGAAGGCCTCCCAGCGCCGCGACACCGTGGGCTACGTGCTGAACTTCTGCCTGGCGGTGCTGGACGTGGTGTCCCTGGGCATCAGCGTGGAGGTCAAGGCGCCGGTTTTTGATTCTGCAGGTTTCTATGGGAAGCCACCATTTGGGGGCACAGGGTATTTTGTGGGTATCCCAAATATCATCATCAGACCAAAAGTTGCGCAGATCATGTTCTACTGGATAGATCGTAGATTTTGGGATCACAAGCTGTGAAATCAGACCACGAGTAAAGTTGTTCACACCAATCCCTTAGTGTACACCTTTCCTGTAAACGACTTGAAGTCTCCAGGACACGTCTTTCAGGGAAGTTTGAAGAGCCCTTCGATGCTAATATATGCACACACACACACGTACATATACATGCATGGATGCATGCATGCATTTCTACCTGCGGACAACCGCAGCGAGAAAGAGAGAGAGAGAGAGAGACAGGGAGACAGAGAGCAAGACAAAGACAGAGACAGAGAGAGAGAGACAACGACAACACTTTTAGATACACACTCACACACACACACTTTTTAAATGGCAGTCAGTCTTAGACGTCACCTTGGCCCTTGTCGTCAAGGCCTTGAGCCTATGCTTTTGACAGGAAAATCACCTTGCTGCGCTGTAACACACGGGTCTTACTCTCCATGGGAGCGGGGCAGTGAAATCCTGCGGCCTTCCAGAACGCAACACAAGGAATGGCAGCTCAACAGCCGCAGCAGCAACAACAGCAGTTGGAAGGAATACGCATGTACAAGATAGAACTAGTGCGAGATGACAGCGTACCTTGGACTACAAGGTTCAACATGCAACAGACGGCTGAGACAGTCAGAGCAATCGCAACTGCAAGTCACAATTGATCAGCTGGAAGCCGAGCACCTTCACAAGCAGTAGCAGAGCAAAGGATGTACGTCAGCAACAGCTTACACTGCATCTTGGTGAGCACAGGCGATGGACCAGCATCAGCAATCTGCAGACAAAACGTGCACGGCAGCTCATATGAAACGTGGCGAGGGCTCCACCTCGGATACTCTGCGACTGTACGGGCTTTGGGCAGTTCATGACTGCTTTTGCGTGGTGGCCAGACCACGGCCGTGAACTCCAACCTTCCATTCATCCAGCCATCCATCCATCCATCCATCCATCCATCCATCCATCCAGCCATGTACATATCTACATACACACACATACGTATATAATACATGTATGCAGGTATGTATGTACCTACATATACACAAGTTTCCGTGTAAACGCTTTACATGTTTACATGGGATGCATACATGCACACATGTGTATCCACGTACGCATGCATAGACGCATACATGTATACCTGTGCTCAAGTACACACAAGTGTAGCCTCACATATGCAGACACACACACACACACGTACACATGTATATCTATATGCTTATAGGCATTTTTGTATGTATATGTATATATATATATATATGCATGACCGTTTACATGCACCAGTACATACATATACAGTGTATATCTATATATAAAAACGCATAAACATTCGTGTACATAAACAAATATGCATGCATAACTGCTTGTATGCGTAGTTGCAAACATGTCCGTTCTACACACGGACACACATGCACATACACAGACATACGTGTAGACGCACACACACACACACATATATGCACGTATCTTTACAGACACGTAGATACACGTGCGCATGCGTACACACCTAAGCATATACATGCATGCAGGGCGTACATACGGACGTACATACTTGAACGTATTTACAAACACCCATGCGCATGTGCGCAGACAAATGCACAGACACGTACACACACACACAATGCATACATTTAAAGATACATACCGTACATACACATAGGTATGTAGGTACGTAGACACATACACGCATACCATACTTTTTGCCTGCGCATACGTGAGCATGGTACCACCGGCACACATGCACGCACAAATACGTACACATGTAACCATGCGCACATATACACATGAACACGCGTTCACAATCGCACGCATTCGCTTTTACACCTGTACGCACAATACGCACATACACATGTACACAACACTGACATTCACACACGCACACAAACACAAACACAAACACAAACACAAACACAAACACAAACACACAACACACAAACACACACACACACACACACACACACACACACACACACACACACACACACACACACACACACACACACACACACACACACACACACCACACACACACAACACACACACACACACACACACACACACACACACACACACACACACACACACACACACACACACACACACACACACACACACACACACACACCCACACACCCACACACCCACACACCCACACACCCACACACCCACACACCCACACACCCACCCACACACACACACACACACACACACACACACACACACACACACACACACACACACACACCCACACCCACACCCACACCCACACCCACACCCAC
>CAUJNA010002053.1:17500-45946 GCA_963377175.1 Effrenium voratum | reverse complement strand
ATGTATGTATGTATGTATGTATGTATGTATGTATGTATGTATGTATGTATGTAATGTAGTAATGTATGTATGTATGTATGTATGTATGTATGTATGTATGTATGTATGTATGTATGTATGTATGTATGTAATGTATGTATGTATGTATGTATGTATGTAATGTATGTATGTATGTATGTATGTATGTATGTATGTATGTATGTATGTAATGTATGTATGTATGTATGTATGTATGTATGTATGTATGTATGTATGTATGTATGTATGTATGTATGTATGTATGTATGTATGTATGTATGTATGTATGTATGTATGTATGTATGTATGTATGTAATGTATGTAATGTATGTATGTATGTATGTATGTATGTAATGTATGCAATGTAATGTAATGTAATGTAATGTAATGTAATGTATGTAATGTATGTATGTATGTAGTGTATGTATGTATGTATGTATGTATGTATGTATGTATGTATGTATGAATGTAATGTAATGTATGTATGTATGTATGTATGTATGTATGTATGTATGCATGTATGTATGTATGTATGTATGTATGTATGTATGTATGTGTGTGTATGTATGTATGTGTGTATGAATGAATGTAATGTAATGTAATGTAATGTAATGTAATGTAATGTAATGTAATGTAATGCATGTATGTATGCATGTATGCATGTATGTATGTATGTATGTATGTATGTATGTAATGTATGTAATGTATGTAATGTATGTTATGTTATGTTATGTTATGTTATGTGATGTATGTATATATATATATGTATATCTGTATGTGTGTATATGTATATATGTACCTATATGTACATATGTATATATATATATATTCACATCTGTATATATGCATATGCATACATGCATATACATATATGCATATCTGCATATCTGTATATCTGTATTTCTGTATATATGTTTCTATGTGTATATGTATAGATGTATAGATGTATAGATGTAGATATGTATATATGTATAGATGTATATCCGTGTATATATATATGTTTATTTATATTTGTATATATAGATATACGGGGAGGTTTGAATCCGAGTTGGACAAACAGCCAGACCTGTTCGGCTTCTTTTACAGCGGAACCCAAACAAGCTTGTTTACTTGGGAGAGGGGGACGGGGGCTGGCTTGGGGTGGCTTTTGTGTGATGGAGTAGTTTGTGGTATAGATCATGTCGGTTTTCTTTGTTGTATCTTGTTTGATTTTTGTTGATGTTTGTCTTTTTGGTTTGTATGATAAGTTTTGTTGAGTGATGCGTATTTTGTGTTGGTTGCAGTATTCTTGCTTTTGTACCCTCGAGGAGTGAGCAGCCGGCAGGTCATTGAGCGGCCTTTGGTCCTTGAACCCTTCAAGTCTAAACCCGACAATATGAAAGCATACATAGATATTATATGCTGATGTATGTGTTGACGTCTTTTCCCTTATGTTTATGAACTTTTTATCAGGGGCACCCTCAAAGCATTGGGCATTCGACGCTCAACATGTAGAATAGGTTTGCCAAAGGCGCCCAATCAAAAGTCAAATTTGCGTTTGTACGCATGCTCTTGTATATCTGACGCTCCAGATTCTACATTTAGAACTGTGACATGTATTTGTATGTGGCATACAACAACTGTAAAGCATATGGTATCTCTCTTTCAGTGTGCGTATAAATTGTGCGCTGCACATGTGTACACACACACACACAGGTAAAGGAGTTGCTCATTGTTTCGAGCTCAACGATTCAGGGGAGTAAAACGGAGCTCACCACGGTGATGGTTTTCTTGGGGAACCCTAAATGCAGGTTGATGAATCGAGGCTTTGCCGGGGGTCCCCAAAATGGTTGGTCTTGTTTTGGCTTGCCTTTAAACAAGCCCAACAAAGCCAACTTTGGGGGGTCTGGACATGTTTCCCCAAATTACAGTACCCATTCTCGTTTGGTTTCTTTCCGGGAAAGTTTTCGGCATTTGGGGGGGGGGGGTACCCTTTGAAAAGGGTGGTTTTGTTTGGGGAAGTTGCAGGACAACGCTTTTTCCCCACCTGACAGGAAGGGGTTGTTAGATTTTATGTTGGAATCCGTGTTTGCGATGCTTCTACACCACGCCCCCACCCAGTATCCCGCCAGAGCAGCTCGCCAGTGGATCCCGCCAGAGCTGCTCGCCAGTGGATCCCGCCCAGTCCCGCCGAGTATCCCGCCATCCCGCCAGAGCTGCTCGCCAGTCCCGCCGAGTATCCCGCCAGAGCGGCTCGCCAGTGGATTCCGCCAAGTATCCCGCCAGAGTAGCTTGTCAGTCGCCGAGTATCCCGCTGAGTATCCCAGAGTTCCCGCCGAGTATCCCGCCAGAGTAGCTGGATCCCGCCGAGTATCCGCCAGAGGCTCGCCAGTGGATCCCGCCGAGTATCCCGCCAGAGCTGCTCGCCAGTGGATCCCCATCCCGCCAGAGCTGCTCGCCAGTCCCGCCGAGTATCCCGCCAGTGCGGCTCGCCAGTGGATCCCGCCAAGTATCCCGCCAGAGTAGCTTGTCAGTCGCCGAGTATCCCGCTGAGTATCCCAGAGTTCCCGCCGAGTATCCCGCCAGAGTAGCTGGATCCCGCCGAGTATCCCACCAGAGCAGCCCGCCAGCGGATCCCGCAGAGTATCCCGCCATAGCTGCTCGCCAGTGGATCCCGCCCAGTTCCGCCGAGTATCCCGCCATCCCGCCAGAGCTGCTCGCCAGTCCCGCCGAGTATCCCGCCAGAGCGGCTCGCCAGTGGATCCCGCCAAGTATCCCGCCAGAGTAGCTTGTCAGTCGCCGAGTATCCCGCTGAGTATCCCAGAGTTCCCGCCGAGTATCCCGCCAGAGTAGCTGGATCCCGCCGAGTATCCGCCAGAGGCTCGCCAGTGGATCCCGCCGAGTATCCCGCCAGAGCTGCTCGCCAGTGGATCCCGCCCAGTTCCGCCGAGTATCCCGCCATCCCGCCAGAGCTGCTCGCCAGTCCCGCCGAGTATCCCGCCAGAGCGGCTCGCCAGTGGATCCTGCCAAGTATCCCGCCAGAGTAGCTTGACAGTCGCCGAGTATCCCGCTGAGTATCCCAGAGTTCCCGCCGAGTATCCCGCCAGAGTATAGCTGGATCCCGCTGAGTATCCCACCAGAGCAGCCCGCCAGCGGATCCCGCAGAGTATCCCGCTGAGTATCCCAGAGTAGCTCGCCAGTGGATCCCGCCAAGTATCCCGCTGAGTATCCCTTGCCGGTGGATCTTGCCGAGTATCCGCCAGAGCGGCTCACCAGGATTCGCCAGTGGATCCCGCCAGTATCCCGCCAGAGCAGCTCGCCAGTCTGGTTTTGCTTAATGTCCCGCCCGGCGCACAGTTGGGTTTACATTTCATGTTGGTGCCTTCATGTTTCGAGTGTACCCTGAGGCTCGGAAAGGGTGATGCTTTTGTGTTGCTTTGGGCTGTGAACAAGCAACTTCGTTTAATCCCCCGTCGGGTTTCGTTTTGGAAGGGGCTTGGCTTTTGTTAACGGAACCGATGTTTGAGTTCTCGAGATCGGCTCGCAGACAAGTGGAGTTTGACACACAAACAGGTGGATAAGGCTCTCAACGCAAAGTTTGTTGAGCAGTCATAGGCCCCAAGCCACTCGAAAACCATGCTTGAATTCACACAACCGTGTTCGCGGTCGTAAGCTCGTTAGTGTGGAGGGTGGAGATTGCTCGAAGCGAAGCAATTTTTTCCCGAACAATACCTGCAGCCCGCAGGTGGCTGAAGAATTACTACCCTCTTTTTCCCATGACGTCATGACATCTCGTTTATGATGCCCACACCCCCGCGTTTTTTGCGAATCCCACGTCTCCCCTGGCAGGTGAGCTTTCAAGATTGGTTCTCGCCGGTTCCCGTCACCGGCAGGACGTGTGGCTGGTGGGATGGTGAGAGATTTGTTGACCTTGGGCTTTGAAACCAAGCCGAAAAAGGCGGCGGCAAGAAAGACTTGTTGGAATCTGCGAAACAAAGCTCGGAGGCTGACCCATGGTAATGCATGCGCCTTGACCAAGGCAGGTCAACTCGGGGCGCCGTGCTTGGGGGGGGGGGGATGGAGGGGAGTGTGTGCACTTTATGCCAGGGGGCTTCGCCCGGAGACGCGAAGGGATATCTTGTATAAGAAGGGGAGCCCCCGAAGAAGTTCCACACGTGGCACGCCATGTTTAGGTTCGATGAACAAAACACGTCGAGGAGGCTTGGGACGTCCAAAAGTTCGGTTGGAGCCACCGCTGGTTCCCCAAGAAAACGCAGCCCCTGGAAAGCGCTCGGGATGTGTTCCGTTTTTGTCAATGAACCATGTTGAACATATCTCAATTGGGCAAAAAAGAAGGTGGCCCCCAAAAAACAGCTTGAAAAAAAACCAACAGATGCGGGGGAGCGCTTCTCAGCGGCAGGCGGTATCAGCATTGATTTAAATTCTTTGTGCCCCATTCTGGGGGAGGGAACCGGACCCAAGGGAGCTGCCGGCCTACGCTTGTCAATCACTTCACCCCTTCTTTGACCCCGCCCCTTTGTGGTCGTCCCTCACACTCCTCGGGTAATTTCCACGGAAGCATGTTTGTGCCATGCGTGAAGCACTTCTTTGTGTGCGAATGAACCCAGGTTTTGGTTCCCTTAAAGGAAACCGCCAGTTGGATGGTTCATAAACCGAGTCATGAGCCATTTCGCATTGACCCATATAACCATCCAACTGGTGGTTTCCTTTATTCGGGGACCAAACCCTCGTCCGCTGGCTCTCTGGCTGCCCCTCTGGCTGCCTCGCTGGCTGCCTCTCTCAGCCAAAACTTGCTGACCCGGAAGGGGATTCCCTGAAAGGAAATCACCAGTTGCATGGTTTATAGGCTATAGGGGTTATTCCAATTCTCCTTCCCTGCATATCGCACCGATCGCCATCGGCGTGAGGACGGTCCACGCGGACTTTGGCCAGGGCTACAGGTCCCGGGGCTCCGTGAGCTTCGGCTGGCGCGCCCAGAGCGGCGCAGGCTGCGACTTCCCTGCAGGCTGGGGGGGTGGGGTGATATCCTCAGGTGATATCCCCAACGGCATGCGGTGCTCTTTTTAGTGCTCGCACCACCCCGCAGCCCTCGCAGAACCTTGTGGAACCCTGGTGGAACCCTGGTGGAACCCCAAAGCTTTCAGCTGTTGGGGAACAGAAAAAGAAAGGTTTTGGGGTAGGGTGTAAAGTTCTTAAAGTTCTAGAGGGTTGAAAGGTAAATCAGTATGTCTCTTGAGGGTTGGTTAAAGGGACACCGAAGGGAAGCCGCACATTTTATTTGTTCCATGAATTAGAGACACACCCATTTAGGTTTATTAGGTTGGGTTGCAAACGCCTATCACCCATTGAATTGAGGTTCTGTTTAGGATCCCATTTCAGGAACACCCTAACGAGGTTCTGACAAAGGGGTTTGTCCTTCACATGACGATCATGCGTATACAACTCATTGAGGGTCAGCCAATTATCGACTACTGTGCGTTTACTTGTTGGGTTTCATGAGGGGTATTTTTGCGGGAGAGGTGATGCCTTCGTGTAGAGTCAGGGGATTGAGAAGCCTCAAGGCAAAATATGGCCCGAGGCTGTACAGGCCTACATTTCATACCATGAATTCTCACGTTCCAGCGGGTTCGAACGGACGTTATATTGACATTGATGTGAACGCCCCTCTTGAACCATCAAAGCCCCAACACATCAAAGCCCCAACATTGAAGGCCTTCTATTTCTTGGCTGCAAGTTCCTCCTCATTTGGACTGGGCATAAGGCTTATCAACCCCTATTGGGGTCTGTGGGATGTTGTGTGGGGTGTCAACCCTCGAGGTCAAAAGGTAAGGACACCATCCAGATCCGTGAATGGCCATTGCTCTTGCGGAATCCCTACGGGCACAAGGTAGTTGAGGGCCCCACGGTTCCTTTGGGTTCCTTAGGGAGCCTTTGGGAACTAGCTGGACGGGACACAACCGGTGTTGTTTCATCGAATCCGCAGCTGTTTGGCCAAACGCCGTGGAGAGAAATACAGACCACCCCAAAGACCAAAGACGTCAGGTGACACACCAAGTGAGGTCAAGTCAGGACCACAGGAAAATAAGAATCAACCAATAGGGTGGACATGAATTCCCCAATTAAAGTTCCTACCCATTTCAGGTGTGTGATTTGTTTTGGTTCGCCCAACATGTTTAGACCGTTCTTGTTTGAACAACTTCTTTCTTGATTTCAATTCATATAGCGGTTCCTGAACTGTCGCAAACCACTGGTATTTAAGCAACCTTTTCCTTGGTCTTTCCTTGGACCTACTAACTTTTTGCCTCCGTGCAAAAGGTTGTTTTCACATGAGCACTTGCAAGGGGCCAACCCAAGGAGACTTTCGGTTTCCCTTCAAAGCCGTGGCAAAGCCGTGGCAATGCCAAGGGTAGCTCAATGGGTCCATTTTGATTTAGTTACGTCAAAATTGCCACCACTTGCACCGGGCCCGGTCACGCGCTCCGGTTTCCGTGCGCTGGCTCGGTGCGCGCTTGCATCCGCGCATCCATGTGACCGGGGCTATGGAGGAGGTTGGGCCGGCAGTCGTCTTTGCGTGCCATTTGCTGCATTTGATGCCCCACTACTACCTGCTGAACGCTTTGATCCTGGCCCAGCGACAGGAGAGGGGGAGGGAAGCCAAATTTCCTTTGGGAGCTCATTCTGAAGACTCAAAAGGTCGCATTTGGATTGGGGATTCGTCGCTTTTGGGACCCCCTATTAATAGGAGGGAACAAAGTTGGGGTCACAAAGCGCAGGCACAGCCTTTTGGCGGTTGGCAGGACCAGGAGTGGTTCATGCACAGCGCACTGCTGCAGTCTGAGCTGCTCTCCGTAGCTTTGGAGATGCTTTGGTCGGCTTACCACCCCGAGGCCGAGATCGAAATGGATAAGTAGTTTCTCACACACCGCTGCTGGGGTCTCCTCCCAAAAGGGGGAAGGCAGAGTCAGATAGATGTTCTTATTGAAATCGCTACGCGATCCGCCGACGCCAGTGGGGCGCAAGGGATTTTAAGACCTTTATTCTTTTTTCAGGGAAGTCTTGCTTGATGGCACCAGATGATAGAAGGTCTGAATTTGCCAGTTTACAGACATTTCCCTATAACAAAATGCTGGAAATGCAAGGGCGCGAAAATACCAGAGATGCCGGGAATGCAGGGAATGCAGCCGGCTGGCCACAAAACAGTCCAAAAAACCAAAAATTTTCAAAATCAACAATCAAAAGCCGGTACTAGCAACCCCCTCAAATACCCTAGAAATAGACTAAGAGGATAATGCAGGGGAAGAGGATAATGCAGGGGATGTTTCGCAGTAACTGCTCCGTACAGGTGGGGAATTGCAAGAAACACTCATTTTTGCAAATTCAAACAGTTCCTCAACGTATCACTGCACTTGGCCCCATCCAGACCCCTAACAGGCCGATTCCAACATCGCTTGAAACAGCAAACCACCATTGGTATCTGTAAAAAGAAGAGACAAATTCATAGCAGCAAGGTAATCCTGATGATGCTGGGGATGCAGATCCTGCGCGTCCGGGGAACCCCCCCTCCCCCTAGAGAGCTAGGCGAAACGCATATTTTTAGCACGCAAGCCCCCAAAACGCTGGACAATTACAGGGTTTTGGACGCCCAGCACACCATGCCAAAAAAATGGCAGCCGCAAAAGCCTTCGGCTTTGATAAGAGATCCGAAGGAAGACCAAGTTGCGGACTGCCATCTACACGCTCGACTGCCGTCGGCGGATTTTCTGTATACCCCAGATGGCCAAGGCTGCTTGAGTGGCTTGAGTGTTTCTTTTTGACTGCCTCCTTTCGAGGGCACCTGTTTTTTGGCTTAGTTTTGAGGACAACAGAGAAACCAGCCTTCGAGCTTTTTTGGGTCAAACCCGTCTCAGCTATTTACTTAGTTGTTGACTTAAGAACATAGCCGCCAAGTTTGGGGAAGACTAACAAGGCAACAACGCAACGCTGGGGTCGGTGTGTTGGGGGGGGGTGGTTAGACGCTTTCAGGTTGTATCAGAGACCTGACCAGAAAGACTTCCGGCCCCCTCCCTTGTCCCCAAATGTTCCCCCGCGTGAGCCTTGTGAAGGCAAAGTTGGCCAAATCAGTGGCCCAAAGTTTCGCCACGGGCGCCTGTCTCGAAATAGGGAACAATGTTTGGATGGGTTCAAGCGAGAGCCAAAAGGAACAAAGAGCCTGGAGGGGTTTTCAATTTGGCTTCTCCTTGGGCTGATTGTTTTGACAGTTTGACAACGGTAAAGCAAGGTCCGTTCAGCTGAAAATCAACTGTTACGCGCAGAAACCCTTTGACGCGCCTGGAAAGGATGACTTGGCCAACATGTATCCTGTAAGCCTGTGACTGGTTCAACGCTTGGTATCTGAAAATGCTTTGCATTTTTACGGTTGAATGCTGGCCAAGATAAAGTCCACACCAGTGATCCCCCCAACTCTTTTTTTCCTTCGCACTTCAGGCCCTGCGGTTCGCCTGGTGCGCGTGGTGCGCGGCGCTCTGCGCGGCACTGCAGTGCGTGAACATGGTGTTGGCCTGCGTAGGCACGACGTACAGCTACCAGGCGGGGTGGTGGATTTTCTTTTTGGCACACAAAGCATGGTATAGCCCCACAAAGCACCTTCCTAGGCCTGCATGGCCTCGCCAGTTTCTGGCTGACCTGGCCTCTGACAATTTTAGCTCCATTACAGTGGCAACACACCTTATTCCCCGGCTGAACACAGGTCAAGGTGTGTGTAAAATGCACTCTGGACTCTGCCTGGTCCCCTTTGCCCTGCAACCCTGTACAAGTAAGACTGAACCCGCTTTCAATGGCTGCAATGGCATGAGGGGGCTTCAAGCAGTGCTGGCAGTTGATACAAAGGATGCCTTTGCCAAAGGACTTCCATTTGTGACCATTCAAGGGACTGTCAACTGCTTGAGAAAGCAAATCTACTTTCCTCAATTTTTGGGCAAATTTGCTGTCAGCCACAGTTTCACCCTGTCTGCCCAAAACTGGTTGAGCTTCTAAGCCCTGCCCTCAATCCAATCAACAATGCCAGGATGAATATTCTGAGCATAGGTACCAGCAAGTTCAGTGCGAAGCTGCTTGATTTGCTCTCCAAAGGGATTCCTGGTGCCTGAAAGGTTGCTTCATCCTGTGACTTAACTTTGGGAATCTGGACATCTCTGTGTCTGTATTCCCACATGTCTTGCATATCATGACTGCCAGGGTATCCAGCCGAGCATGCAGGTGAGTAAGGCTCCACCAGCCCTTGCGGGGAGGTGAAATACAAAGCGACGTCACGTTCTTTACTTGGAATACGCCGTTACCCAACGCGGAGGTAACTGGTAACTTTCTTGGGGGCCGATTTCTTATTTTCGGCTGGTGAACTAATCATTGTGGGCGATAGCCAGGCCTAGTTTGGCCGTAGTTGAGTCATGAGTTCCCCCTGTTTGGTCTGCCTTGCTTGCATAAACACAGTTCCTGCATTATTTTGCGATATGTTGCCTTCTTGGCTTTAGTTGCCTTTACTTGTTCCTATTTGGCCGTTGTCTGACATTATGTTTATGTTGACTTAGTTGGCCTCATTTAACCTTATGTGCATTCATTTTGTCGAATTACACATGATTTGGGGTTTATGTGGACTGAGTTATGTTAGTGGGCCTTGTTGCATGTTTTTGGCCATGATTCCGTATGTGTATTTGTGTTTGTCATTTGTATTGTTCATCTGGGCTTTGGGTAGTTGCTTAGTTGCCGAGTCTTCCATTCAAGTGGGACTTAAAGAAAAAATAAACAACATGTTCCCTTCTTGGTGTTAAAGGGAGTCTATCTGAAAAGAGCGACAGCTTGTATCACTAGTTGTCCCCACAAGCCGAGAAGCAAATGGACGCCGCTTCGGGCTCGGGAACCGAACCAAGGTGGCGCTGGCCTTCCAGGTGGCGGCCGGGCTGGCGTTGATCCCGGTGCGCCAGGCTTGGCAGCTTTTTTTGTTTTTTTACATATATGTATGTGTATATATATATATATGATATACATATATACATATATACATCTTCTCTTCCGACCAGAGAACAACTCACTCTTTTTTTTGAATTAAACCAGGTCTCCCTTAGAACCATTTGTTGCTTAACGGCTGACATTGGCTTAAAGTTATGGGGTTTCTGCCCAGATCGCGCCTGGGTGGTTCTCAGGGTCAAAGCGGGGATTCTAGACCTTTCTTTGAGATCGCAGGAAAATAGCTTTGAAATTCAAGGGGAACCAAACATTTTGAGGGCTTCCGCATTGAGACACCCACAATTGCCTATTTTTGACATACCCAATTTAAGGGTTTCCCTCTAAAAATCAAGTAGCTCGAGAAAGGGTGCCTGTTTTCCCTCTTTAGCAAAGCGTCTAGTTGCAAGAAGAAGCTGCTGGCTTCTAGGGGGCACTTTTCATTCCACCGAAGTTTATGATTCCAAGACCTGAAATGATGCTCGGATTTTCAAGTAAAGGACCTACGGGTAAACGGGAAACAGCCCCTGACCTCCAAACGAATCCAAATCACCAATTGGGTAGGTCGAATTCGAACCACCACGAAACAGGTAGTCCTTGTTCCCATTATTTTGGGTATGAATTTGGATCCACGCGCACCAGAGCTGATTGCGTCTTGGCGAAAGGGTGGGAACGAAGGGATCGCCTGGCCGTGGGCGCGTTGGACCTCCCGGTGTTCCCGAATCCGTTGGGTTGAAGCCCTAAGGGCTTCATGGACCTGTTTGAGTTGAGACCACTTCTTCCGTTTGGGGTCCCAGGAGGTTGAGATCGAACATGAGGATTCCCCATATTGGCATCCTACTTCTCATGGGTCATTCGTGTGACAATGCCAACTGATGCTTGGCGGATTTGCTCAGATACATTCGGGGAATTGTGTGGAGAAGGGATACGAGATGCCTCTGAATGTGGTTTTCAAGTCCGCCAACCCCCATTTTAGTGCTCGCGCGGCTTTTTCGCCGCCCCTTTTGTCGCAGGTGGGGAACAACTTCACGCTGGCGCGGCGCGTCAGCCCGGCCAGGTACCGGATCCTCGCGTGGCTGGTGGCCGTGCTGCTGGCGGTGACGTGCCTGCTGTCCGAGCCTCGGCGCGGTTGAAAAGCCCCGCGGAGCTGCGAGGGTAGATCTTCTTGTCAGGAGCCCTTTTTGGGGATGGTTTAAAAGGGACACCAACAGGCAACCAACTATGATAGACTCAAATTTATTGGAGAGGCCCGCCAGGTTGATCAAATCGGTCAACTTCTCAGAAGCTCAGGGCACAGCGAGCCCCAAAACCGATTCATTTTGGCCATTTCAAGTGGTTCGGTTTCACGTGGTGTAATTGGTCTCATTGTTGCTCAGCCCCAACAGAGGCTAGCAAATGACACGTCCATTTTTACGGGGCTGCGTTTGGGCGGGTCGCCCCTTTTTGGAGGCCCTGACATCCATGGGAATGACAACGCCTGCGGTTATGACCGAAAAGTTCATGGGCTTTGGATGTTCAGGTGAGTCTGGATGCTTTTAAACATGTTGGTCCATTTTACCATCTGGCTTGTTGTTGTAAAGATACTTTTCACTTGTAAATAGGGATCTCCCAAAAAAAACATGCTGAATGAAGGTCGGTGCCCACCACTAAGCAACCCTGAAATGGATGCTTCAAAGGCCCCAGAGCGCCAAATACTCCCGCAGAGTAGTCGGCTTCAAAAGCCTCACCGTTTTTTTTGTCATCTTTTCAGGTTCGCAGCAACCCAGAAAAAGATCAGGGATTGGTAAAGGCTGGTGAAAAGCGTTCTTTTGAACAAATGGATGAGAATCGTACTAGAGAATGACATGAAAGCTTACTCCTGTAATGACTAATCTTGGTTTTCACGTACCCCAGCCCATTCTAACTAGTTTGGCCTTTGTATCCTGGGTCAAGACTGGAATTTGGCCCCCCAGAATGCTCCTCTTATCTGAGTACATCCGCTGATGAGAGAAACATGCTCTTTGTCAATTAGTTTTCATGAGGATGTCCCAGACAGTCCATCCGTCGCTCCTGGCTGGACAGTTTGTGTCACCTGCTTTCAAGAGTACTTCAGCAGGTGTTTTGGTGTTTCCGGTTTTCTCCCCGGGAAGCACGTTGCAGGCTTGGTTGAAGATCATTGCTGTAAGATCATCTCCCTGGGTATTAGCTGCACAAACAGAGACTTCGCAGGCTGTTACCTTGCGACTCTGAGCCAGCATAAAACTCGGCAACGCGCCAGAATGGTTTGTCCCCCTGCTTTCATTTGAGCCAACCTGGCAAGGGTACTCTGGCCCTTCTGGCTTGGCCGGTCTGTGCGACCGAATCGCCCCTTCCTTTTGAGAAACCCTGGGTGTTTTTCCACTACTCTAGGGGTTGATTCCCGCATTCTTTTCAACCATCGTTCTTTTCCAAAAACCAGCTGTTTTTTCTGGGGTTTCGATGGTTTTCCAAAAAGAAGGATCCCTGGAAAGAATGGAAATGGAAGTGTCCCCTAGAACTACCGAAGGCGCCACCAACCTCCCATTGCTCGCGTCCCCGGCCGGGCTACCCGCCGCGCGCGCCCAATGGGCCGGGCCGGGCCGAGGAGCAGATGGCCAGCGTCTGGGTCCTGGCGCCCTGCGCCGCGCTGCCCGCCCTGGGCGCGGCGGTCGCTTTGGCGTCAGCCACCGGACGCGGCGCGGGCGGAACGTCCGAGGCGAAGCTAGGCGCGAGTGGGGTTGGGGGGGGGGACGGTGGGGGACGGTGGGGGACGGTGGGGGACGGTGGGGGACGGTGGGGGACGGTGGGAGACGGTGGGGGACGCTGGGGAACGGTGGGGGACGCTGGGGGACGGTGGGGGACGGTGGGTCTGATGTGAGGAAGGTGTGGCGCGGTTTTGAGGTTTTGACTTGGATTCCGTTTTCTTTCTTGTCTGTTTGCTTGCTTGTTGGTTTGTTTCAATAACCAGCCCCTGGTTCACTTGAAAGTTTGTCCTGATATTTCCCTGAGAACACTACACTTCACGGCCGGTTTCCTCAAACACATGCAAGGTAACGGAAGGACGACGCTTTGGATCCCTTTGTCCTTTTGAATCACCGAAGAAGGGGTACTAGCTCAAAACAACGAGCCGCCGGCAGGTTCCGCTGGGAATCAGGGCGTGGGCTGGGGTGCCTCTGCGCTCTTCCTGGCACTGGGCTGTGGGCTCGGCACCACCGGGGAGGCGATGAGGCTTGGCTGTGCGGCTTTGGGATCCAAGACGGGAGTTGGTCTCTCAAAAGAATTGGAGATCAAGTCAGTGCAGTCTCGATACTTAAGGGTTTTGACTTTTAATCCCCCCCAAAATGGCCTCTTGCCCTTTTTGTGCTGCCAAATGGCCTCTTGCCCTTTTTGTGCTGCCTTTCAATGCATTCAACAGGGGATCCGCCACAGCGCATTAGAGCAAAAGCAGCTTGTTCTCATCGAGATCAAGTCAATTCGGTGGACCCATGATACTAAGAAGGGGTTTTGATTGCAAAGGTGTCCTAGGTCAGCAAAGAGGGAACCAGGGACGAACAAAGGAAAAGGTGATGTTATGTCGAACAGGTGATGTTTCAGCCACGGAAATCAAGGGACAATATGATGTAATATTTGTTTCCTGGAGGCGGTCTGCAAAACTTATATTTTTTTGAGTTTCGAGGTAGAGTAAAAATCAACCAGCATCTGACATGTTCTGTGCACCAACCAGATGGAGCCCGAGGATGGACATGGCCGTGAATTTGGCGGTCCGCCGCAGGCTGCAGCAGGGCTCCCGGGACCTGGCGCTCATGACGCACGGCTTGCCGGGGTGACGTTCACCGAGAAAATGAGACAGGGCGAGGTTTTCGCCCAAAGCTTTCAGAAGTTGTCCCACCTCGAAACCGTGAGCATTGGAGCAACTGCGAAATTTTCTCACCTCGAAACCTTGAAACCCAAGCAGGCTTCTTGAAATCCTGAGCTAAAATTTGACCTCCTCCTTCATACTTAGTTGAAATCCTTGAATTGCGGGGGGGTCTTGGGTGGGCGCAGGGATCCTGAGTTCGACATTTGTGGGATTGCAGAGTTGATTGGGTGGGACTTCCTATTGCAAGACCCGGCAGCCTCCCCCGAAGCCGAATAATTTGAAGAACGCTGGGTTCCCACATTCAAACCCGTGAGCCGTGTATTATCGGGCAATGGAAGAGTTGGGCTTGGTGTCGCGTATCATTCTCATACTTCGTAAGAACACGCAAATTAAGAAGCCCAGGGAGTATTCCCAGAACCTCCCCGCTCAATGAACCTCCCCCCAGGGTTGCTCTACACCCAGGATTGGCGAAGATGCTACAGCTGTCACTGCTGAAACACAAACACGCCAGTGGTTTGCAGGTTTTTGAGGGTGAGGTTTTCCTATATTCCCAGTGGATTCGAAAGGGAACATGAATTCGGCGGCGAGTTGATCTTTTTATTGCCCGGGGACAATTTGTTTGTGTACCAACCAGATGTGGTTGCCTGGGGGGGGGGGGGGGTATGTCTTTGGGGGGCGTGTGGGCGCCCGTGAAGTTGCCTTTGGTTCAACTTTGGCCATCAAGCCTTTTCCCCTAAGGGACCTCGTGGTGAATGGTGTTGTATCCGGCCAGAGAGGGTGTGCTGAGTTTCTCGCCCCAAACCCGGCAGACATCGCATGGTTGTTGTTGGGAACACTTTACATTTTTGCTTATTGTGGTTTAGTGGGAAATCCAACCACTGAACTGCTAGAAAAAAAACCAATCTTTGCTCCCCTTCCAAGGTCAACCAAGATCGGACTGAGGAACCAGTTCTCCATCTTCTGCTCCATGTCCTTAGCCTACCTCTCCGAAACCCAACGCTTCGGGGCGCACAGCAGCGAAAAGTTCATCGGGGCTTGGCTCGGCTGTCAGCTGCTCCGCGGCTTCTCGCTGCATCTGCTGGAGGCGGGTCTGAAGGGAGCCCAGAGAAATGTGGCATCAAACCAATGGGATCCCATTTTTGGGGTAGGTGAATTCACCGCCCATTTTAGTCTATTTCAGTGGGGATTGGGATGTTTACTGGGGTACGATTTGGATTTTGACCCATGGTCATGTGGCATTAACTGTTATGCACGAAAGACTCCGGTAAAGCGGTTAGGCATGGTCCTGGACCCCTCAAGGGAATACGAAGATGAAAAGAGTTCCTGTTAAGGAAACCATGATTGGGTACCCTAGCCTCGCCAAAGACGCCCCTTCCCATCTCTGAGGAAATTGATTCCTCTTTTAAGGTTCACCAAGTGTGGGTAGCGTTGGCAGCCAAAGTACCCCCAACACCCCTAGACCCTCTCCGAATCACTAGATGTTTTCTTTGAAAGGGGCACACAATGGTCCAAGTCAAGGCCTCCCCTTTTTGAACAACCGTCAAATGTGCCACGTTACTTTCGTTGGTAGAGTCGCTTTTTGACAGATCGCTGATTCAGATTCCCTCTTGAAAGTATGGAAGCTAAACTTGGAAACATAGGACGCTGTTCCGAAGCGGGTTGTTCAGATTTCAGACGACCATGGGAAAATCAGGCAATATGTCTTCCCTCCCCCCCCCGAAACATCCAGACGACAGGTGTCCCCTCCAAATCTGAAACATTTGGGGAAATGTGTGCCCCCAAAAAACTGCAGATGAAAGTTCGGAAAAGGGTTGTCCTTTGCAGACAATGGGCACTTGGACCTTAGAAAGAAACAACAAACACATGCGCAAGACTAGCAACCCTAATAAAATGTGGCCCCCAAACAAAGAACCCCTGACAAACACAGCATCCCCCCCCCATTCCGGGAAATCCCCCAAATCTCATGCAAGGGCTCACCATGACAAGATGCGAAGTGCCAGGCGGGGCAGCTGGGGGTGGCCCTGCTGGCCGTCTTCGCCTTCCTGGCAACTTGGACAGGGCTCCTTGAAAGATGCATTTTGCAACCAGTTGAAACATGTTGCTTTTTCAACACCAAAATAAGGGGGTAAAGAGCCCAAAAAAAGTCTACACTTCTGGTCGCGATATTTCTTCATGGTCTAAGAGTAAGCCTTTTAGCCAGCATATTCCGGGGGGGGGGGAGGGGGGGCTGACAATGATGTAGGTCCTGCAAATCCGAATCTTTCAGGTTTTGGAATCATTTTGGGCATTGTGCAGCGCCCAAAACCTGCAGTAGCCATTTTGCTACACCCGCCTACCATATGAGACGCCCATGGATTTTAACTTGCTATGATGGAGGGTCACAGACGTGTGGCCACTGCATTCTCATGTCCTGTCAGTGATAGAACAACCTCTATATTTGGCCAACTTGGCTTGCTCGACCTGAATACATGCGGCAATGGCACATTGAGCCCTTGGCTTGGGCATGCAGTGCTTTGGGCTTTGGGAGCCGTGCTTCTGCTTGGCGACAAGAAGTTGTTGCTCTTCTGATGGCCTCGTGGTTTGTGTGGATCTGTTCCATTCCGGAAAGCTGGGCTGTGCCAGACATAGAACGTAATGTTTGAGGAAGTTTTGTAAAACTTTTCCTTGGAATGAACGGCTGCGTATGTTGAAGGCCACGTTTGAGCCACGCCACGTCGCAGAGTCGTCCATGAGTCTATTTCTGTGAAGCAATAATCCCACCCGGCGCGCGCGTCAAGGCGTCAAGGGTAGGCTTTTAGGCGGTTCTGCGGCTTCCATAAGGATCTAGGTCCCCCTAGTAGTGCCCTTTTACCCCTTTTTTGGGGGAGGGTTCCCCTACTAAAATGAACGACAGAAAAAAATAGGGTACCCTTATTCTAACCTCTCTACTGGAAGACGTAGGGATACTAGCCGCGGCCGGAAGAAAAACAAACTTTGCCATACCCGTAGCAACGGATGGACCCGTTTGGGTTTGGGCACTGCTCACCTGGGTTCCAAATGCCGCCCCAAATGCAACCCCAAATGGCGGGTTCGCCGTGAACCAACCCAAAAAAGGCAAGGGCCCCAGCACAAACAAGGTTCCTTAGGTTTCGGAGGTTCTAAACAAAAGTTTTGGGCCAATGTAAGGCGAGAGTTCTCTCTTTTTTTTCTCCGGATGTTTAGCTGGATGCTTAAAGGGAAATATGGGTTTGTCTCAAATTTGTGGAACACCCCAACATGGGTGGTTTCCTTTTGGTTTCCATTTCAAACCATCCAAGAGTACCCCCCAAGAATACCAGACGCGCCCATACCCGACAGACGTTTTAGGAATTGGCGATCAATTTGCAAGTGTCTTGTTTTAGGGGACCCCATCCAAAATGGTGGTTTTCCTTTTGGTGTCCCTTTAAAACCATACAAAAAGGGGTACTTCCTCCCACTAACATGGCATGTAACAGTGGGTTCCTCCAAGAGATTGATCTTCCAGATACCTGCCCACAGATGCCACGTTAGTGCCCTTTTTTAGATGGCTTTAAAGGGACACAAAAAGGAAAGCCACCATTTTGGATGGGGTCCCCTACAGGACACTCGCAAATGGTATCCTCCCCGAAAAGGAAGCCACTCGCTCGGTTTAGGACAAGTACACCGGGCCGCTGGGCGCCGCGGCCTTGGATGTGGCGCTCTTGCGGGTCCTGGAGCCGAAGGATTCGTCGACTGCCTGGTGCACTGCGCCCCAAGCGAGGCGAGGCGGTGGGGTGGGCTGGTGCTCTCGCTCGAGAGCTTGCTGGTTCGATAGCTTGCTGGTTCATGAGATTGGAATGACCCTAAACCCTCCAACTGGTGGTTTCCTTTCGGAGGATGGCTGGTTGCGCCTGGGTTCATTTCCGCATTCCCTACTGAGCGCCGGCAAGATAGGCAGGGAATGAGAAATGGAATGGCTTCTGAAGATAAATAGTTATTTAACTGGTGGTTTCCTTGAAAGGGATAGGTTTATTCCCAACACCGGGAAGGGTCATTCCCTACTTAGCACCTGCAAGTAATTGGGGGCTCGCAACATGAGCAGGGGTCATAAAAGCCAAAATAACACCAAGCAACAGATCCTATGCACAAAAAAAACAGTTGGGGTAGGCCAAATATGAAACAGAATCTGGAAACTTACCCACCCGAGGGAAAGGCCAAGTTGAGTTTTGTTGGGGAAAATAGAGAGCCCTGTTTCAGTAGGTGGTTCTAATACCTAGTTTTTCATGGTGGGGCAGCATAAACCGGCATCATCGCATTGGTAGAACGAAAAGTTCCAATGGGTTGTGGGCACAAACACTGCATTTGGTTTTCCCGCACCCCAGTAGTCAAACGGGTGGTTTGACTACTGGGGTTCCAGCTCTATATTTCCCTCAAAAGTTTTTTTCACCCCAATGCAAACCACCAAGTCCAAGTCTGAGGCTGGTGCCCAGCACGTTGCTTTGGACGTCGCGCATGGTCTTCGCGCGCGTGGAGCGCCCCGCGTGCAAGCGGCTTTGGTGTTAAAGGGGGCGCAAGACGTTGGAATTCTTTGTCGGCCTTTTTGTAGCCTCGTCCCTTGACCAAGAACGAAGCCTCTGGGATGGATTTGTTTTCCTATGAAGGAAGCCTGGCTGAACCACCTGACCAAAACCAAGGCTGTTGCTCCTCCACTTCGAGTCTTTGTTCGCTGTGGAGCAGGTGGCCTTGACTTTCTCTTGCGCCACCTGTGCCGGAGTTCTGGCGGTGCTATGGGCGACCGAACGTCCCGCCAAAGGCGAAGCGAAGAAGGAGATATAAAAAGGAGACAATTGCTGGGGTCCCTCTAAACATTTGGGTGTGGGTCAATCCCGAGATTCTTTGTTGGTAACCCTTCCATTTTAAAAGGGAATCTCTTGTAGGAACAGGGTTTGACCAGCCTTTGGTGGAGTGGACTAAACATGGAACGCCGTCCGCCAAGATCCTTTTTTGTGGACTACAACGATTGGAGCAAACAGGTTTTGTGACGTCAAAGGAAACACGTGGTCTAAACCTGTATTCTATGGGCCTGGGTGTTTGGGAGGTCATGTTAGCTTCGGATTCATCTGGAGGACCGTACTGATCAGAGGAACTCCCTAAGATAGGTCATTCCCATAGGGGGGCCATTTCTGAGGATTCTTGTGCCGACTGGTGCGAAGTGGATTTGGTCCATCCACAGCAGGCTGAGTGCGTACGTCATATGCCGTGGTACGAACCCATAGTTAATTGAGCTGCGGGGGCCAGCCAATGAGGTGGCTGGAATGAGCTGGTTCTTGGGCGTGACTTGGCTTACTCGGCTGGGGGGGGGAAGGCTGGGGACACTGGAAGCCAAACAGCTGTGTGAAAGCTGGGCACTGGGCTGAGGAGGTCGTGGGCTCTGGTGCGCGGGCTGCGCAGGGAATGGGGCAAGATTGCAGCATTAACAAAGCGGTCAGAGCCAGGCAGAAGTACGCAAGATTTTGCTGCGAGCGTGAGTTGGTGGGGGACGGGTTGCAAAAGTTTGGGAAGATCCCTATGGTCTAAATAGGGATCTGACCGCTTCCCAGCCCTGAGGGCACACGGGGGCAGGAGGAAAGGAGGCCTCCCCTGACGTGTAGTTTGTGGCAGACTCGGGTAAGGCGGAATAGAGCCGCCAAAGCAATTATTGTAGTTCTCCCAGGGATGAATAGCCTTCGTTGCGTTGGTGCCTGGCGGACCCTTCTTTTTGCCCAAGGGACTTCCAGGGTCGACCGCTTTCGCCAGGCAGCCCAGTGGCCTTCGGTGCAAAGCTCGCCGCGCGGGGGTCCCTGCAATCCCAAAGCGCAAGCGGCCCCAAGGTTAAGGGTGAATCAAAGCGCATCCATCCTATGGAGTTAGACAATCCAGATCACTGTTCGCGGAGTTGTGTTCCAACTCCATCAGGTTCGTTGGTGTTGACTTCGGACACATCCCAACCCTACTCGTCAAACTAGCCCCTAAACAAGTTCATCTCTTCAGTAAAAGGGGAGCAACCCTTGATTAGCACGGTCCTCCACATTGATCCAAAGTCAAAAGTAATGCGGGGTCGACATTTGATGCAAGTTCCGCATTGCAAAGGCGCCCTTTGCGTGAAGACCCAACAAAACTCGAAGCTTTCCCAAGTGCCCTTTTTCCCCTGGCGATCCAGCCTGCGCTTCCTCCTCTTGAAACCTCACGCTTCGCGAGACGAAAGCTCTTTGCTGAGGTCGATCGCAGGTACGGCCTCTGGGTGGAAGCTGGGCTGCTATTTGGTGAAGGGTCTTTGACCTTGTTTCACGTTTTGGGGGAGCGAAATGCGCTTGTCCCACCCACCCAAAGAAGGGTAACTTGTAAATGGTTGTGCCCACAAAAAGTGAAACACATTTGTGCAGGGGAACAATCGCCAAGGAAAGAAGTCACTGGCTTCACGACCTCCGTCAGCTCGCAGCTCTTCAACTCAGGCTGACAGCCAGGGGGGCCAGGTGCCACTTTCTGAGGTCGCAGGCTTTGCCTTTTGGGTTTGGAGCAAGTGGCAAACAGCAAGTTCGAACTTTGTTTGGCCAACGCGCAGCCTTTTTTCGTGAAATCAGCTCCGTCGTCATTGCTAAGACATTTTGGGAGATGTTTGCCCACGCAGATTTGGTCAAGATGTGCGCAAGTCAGTTGGATAGCAAGACAAATCCGAACGAAGCCCTTATTTCAGCCAGTCCATGTCTAACTGAATTTACTTAGAGTTCAATCTAATACGGAACGTACTCATAACTTCTATGTCAAATTAGGATTTGATGATAGTTATTCCATCTGAAGCTAAAATCTACACAAGAGTTCAATTCGAATAGGATATTCTTTGCACATCAGTTGACGTGCAAGCAAAGCTTGTTTATTCAACTGCAAATCACCTCCAATTTCTATTTTGTACTGTCATTTTAAGTAGGATTTCCTTTCAACAAAGAAACACATCCACTGGATCAGCCCTTCCCAACTCCACAAGCCAAAAACATCATTCTCACATAATTTTTGGCGCGGTGAGTGGCTACCTTTGAAAGAAGATGTTGTTTTTGTGGTTGCGTTAATCAAGTGGAAAGACTGTTTTATGATTGGTGTTTAGATCTTTAGTCTCTTTGGTGTCCTTGATGTTTGTTTACTTCCTTAGAAACCTGAACATCAGAAAAGTCTGCAACTTGCACATGTTTCCCAAACAAAAACAGAAAATACAGCAATTTACACAAACCCCACCCAACCACGGAGAACTGCAATCTCGCAGAGTGCACTTTGGAGATTCTGTGCGGTTCTGAACCCCCCCCCCACCCCCCGTTTTCTGTTTTTCCGAGCTGGTTTGCAGAATATGGTCTTTTAAGCCTTTGTCGGCCTGAAAGCCCAGAAGGTTCCATTTTGTGATTAGCCCAAATGCAGAGTTAAACCCAGGGCCTTTTCCTTCTTTCAGGAACTCAACTATGGTTCTCCCCCGCACCCCCCTCTACCCATGGTATGAGAGGCGACCACCTCAACCTCGCCAACGGGCGCTTTACGGCGCCGGTGACGGGGTACTACCACTTTTCCACCAACATGCGCGGCCCGGAGAAAAAGCGAAGGTTCGGGAGAAGGCCGTGAGGCGGGGTCCCCTTCAAAAGTGGTTGGCGGACCTAAATGGTGTGCACATGGTCCTGCATTCAAAGAGACCTCCCCTCAAGAACTTTTTGAAGAACAGAAAAAAGGGTCTACCACAAACTGTCATCTTCTCCAAGAGGACCAACCGGTTGTTTGACTCGTCCTGATCAGAAACACGTCAAACACCTACCACCCCAAGGGTGACCGCGATAACAGGTTGTGGGAATGAGGGTTATGAGCCTCAATTCATTGCCGGGTTTGGGGGTAGGGCCCATCCTCAATTGCCCGAAGCAACCAAGCAGATCCCAACTCAAAACGCATTTGGGCAGAACATGTCTTGTTGCTTTGGCAGCAAGCGAGACCCGCAAAGACCTCAAGGCCGAGGCCCGGGCCCAACAGCAAGCGAACACCGAATGGGGGGTCATGGCCCCCAACTCCTCATGGAAAATCCAGGGGGCTACCAACATGATCTTCCTGCTTGACAGGCAGAGAGAAGTTTTGAAAGGGAATGGTCTCAAACAGAACCATCCACTCGTTGTGTTCTGGGGGATTCCAAATTGTTCATTCCCAAACTCTCTACGAGTCCCTGCTCGTCTTGAGCAAAGAGCACTCCAGGTTGGGGTTAAACCATCCTGACCTGAGCGTAGTGCTTGGGACTTGTTGCCAATGCTGGAAGAAGTGTCCCAGTTCATGGCTGGTTCAAGACGCGTGGCTGCCTCTTGGACCAAACTATAGAAGAGCAACCCGGAGTTCAGGTCTTAGTCAACCCGAACTCAGGTTGCCGTCGTGCCGTGGCGCGGGAACGCCATGGAACACCTTGTGTGGCCAGGTTCCCTAAAAATAATAGTTTTGTAGATTTGAACACACATGAACAATTTCATTCTGACATCTACACGACCCATTTGTGGAAGAACAAACGATTTGGACTTTGAACATGTGTTCGTGTTCTTTTGGAGGGTACTTTTTCAGGTGGTTTTTCTTCTTGGAGCCAAAGCCGGGTGGGGCCGGGTCCCAATTTCAGGCCTGGACCTGGCGGTGGGCTCGTATTTCCGGGTCTTTCTCTTCGTGAACAGTGGCAAGCGCCCTGGCCGAAGACAAATGGCCGGCCCTGCTCCAGAAAAAGGGGGCCGGAAAGGGCAGGGGGGCTATCTGGCTATCTCCCTTTCATATCGCTGGGTTATTGCTTGAGTTGGGCTTACCTGGGACCATTTTAGCGGCAACTCAAAGTTTCCGGACTTTGGGGCAATCGGATGGCCAAGAAGCCAGGCCAGGGACTTCCGATTTTCTAGTTGGGTGACCTCCAGTTAGATCGATTTCTCCGTGTGCGGAGTGGGGATGCTCTTGAAGTCAAGCTGTTCATAGGCATCATTCCCTAATTCCCTGTGACTCTCGAGGTCGAACATCCGGAGGCTTCGATTTGTCCATCCGGACCGAGGAATGGGAACTTCCCTGGTACCTTGAAGGGCTCGCCGCTGGGGAACTACTACACCCTCTCCACCTCTGGAAGCCTTTGGCTTGGGGCTGGGCAGTACGTGCCTCTCGGAAAGATCGACCAGGAAATCTGGCCGTTGGTTGGACGCGGGAGGTCCGTGCTCTGGACAAGTTGTTTTTTCTCCGCATATTTTTGGTATTTTTAGGCTTGGCTTTCCTACACAGCTTTTGGAGCAAGTTTGGGAAAAGGATCCAGCACCCTGCCTCAGCGCTCCAAAGACCCCGCTCTACCCCAGGAAACCAAATCTCTCCTGGGGAAACAACAACAAGAGAGAATGCGCCTGCAACAAAAGTCAACGGGAAACACCTCGTTTTTGAGCGCGTGCTGCGGCTCGATTTGGAACGCGGGGAAAGCCGAACCTCGACCCACTTTAAACCAACCAGAATCCAACCCAAAACCCTAAACCCCTAAACCCCTAAACCAACCCTAAACCAACCCTAAACCAACCCTAAACCAACCTAAACCAACCTAAACCAACCTAAACCAACCTAAACCAACCCTACCCTCAACCAATCTTTAACCAACCTTTAACCAGCCTAAGCCAACCCAAAGACAAACATATTCCCACCCAGAGTTCCCAACAAGAAAGGGGGAGGGAGCAAAACAAGTAAACAACATCGCAAACAGACACAGCCCCTTCACACAAAGACGTCCATCAAAACAACCGACACGCAACACGACAAGCCAAGACGCACCCCCAAAAAGTCGGCGCTTTTGCCCTAGGCCGCAGTTTTCAGGTCCGCTTCTTCGATCCGAGGTCCGTGTGGATCTACAGCGGGGGGGACACACTCTACACCATCCAATCAGAGAGCGGCTTCTCTGGGCATCTCATCTCCACAGGCGCGGCATCATCTCATCTCATACCCATGGTTGTTGTTGGGAAACCATTTTTGCTTATTGTGGTTTGGTGGGAAATCCCCACGTAACTGCTAAAATTCAATCTTTTGCTCCCCTTCCAACGTCAACCAAGTACCTGGAAGCACCCCGGAAGCAGAACCCCTTGGTGGCTTTTTCCCCACTTTTCAAGGGGGTGAAGAGAACGACTTAGGAGGGGAACGGCTTGGGAGGGGTTTGTTCATCCCGGGGTTGGGAATGAAGTGTCTTGGATCTTAAGGGACTCCGCCAGGGTGATTGGGCTTGTCTCATGGCTGGTAAGTTTGTGGGCCTTGGGTAAAATGGGCACCCTTGGTACTTGGTTGTAAAGGGAAGCGCTCAAGAATATGAGACAAGCAGGGCACGTGGGGAGTTTGGGTTCAACTCCGGGCATTTTCGTTCGTGGGGGGGAGGGGAGGCTCAAAAACCATGTGCCCACAAAAGGGCGTCCCTCCCTTGTTTTCTTTTGGGAGTCCGCCAGTTTTTTTAAATGTTCGAGGCCGGACGGGGTCGATTCTTTGCTGGGAAGCTGCCACGGTTCACACCACATTCCGGTTCCTGGGCCACCAGTTTCTTCCCCCGCTTCATGGGAGCAACCCGCTTTGCCAGAAAGCACCTGCAACTCATTTTTGGAAGCCGTGGGTGGCCGCCTTGGAGCCATCCGAAGCCGGTCGTCTTGAGATCTCGCCGGCCGAGCTTGGCGCGGCCATTTGTCGTTGGCGCGAGGCAAGCCAAGTTGGACTCCAATCGCATACGCGGCATTCACGTCTTTTGCTCTTTTTTTTTGGGGGGGGGGACGAAAGGAATGCGCGAAAGTTCCGGTCTCGAAGCCAAACTTGGACACCAGGAAACCCACGGTTCCGGCCAAACCTGGAATTCCCTTGGGTTTCCAAGTGGCCAAAAGCTCTCGTCGGGCATGGGGAACAATTTATTTCCCGGCACGGTGTTGTGCAGCCTAAGCGAGGCCAGCCGCAAGGCATAGCGCGTGCTTGTTCGCAGTGCTTGCGGCACTCACGCGAGCGGATGGCACAACCCCGAGTCGGAGGTGCTGCGCACTTCGAGAATCAACGCATGTTGGCGCATCCCACCTTGTAGTCCTCTGATATATTGGTTGTGATTCAATAATCAACTTTCTGGGCCGGCATCCCCCAGAAGATCCTCCCAACCCAGGGCCGGTTTGCCAAGCAACCGGTTGGGGCCCCCCCTCACAAGATTCCCCAAAAGTCACTCGGGCCCAAATGCTCCCCTGCAATTGAGCGCTAGGAACCCGAGACAAATCGATTTGACATGCCAGGAATTCATTTCTCAAAGGATGGCTTTTGGATTCCGATGCTCTTGAGGGAAGTGAATGAAAAAAGCCAGTTCCAGAGCTCATCAAAGCTGCCTTCGCTTGAGCCCGGTGCAGGTGGCGTGGGCTTTCACGCCTACAAGGCCTCGGCGGATGCGGTGAAGAAGACGGGGGACGTCAACGTGCGCGGTGACCCAGAAGCCGAGCCGTTCTCGTTTTGGGTGGGGATGGCCAGATTTAAACCCGGAGAAAACGGTTCCACGCATGTTCGAGATCTTGTGATCGGCTACCTGAGCCAGGGGGTGATGGATTTCGGCGTGTTTTTCCGGCAAAGTCCGGGGGTTCTGCATGACCTTGCCCCAAAATAGGACAGGGTAAGGCCTCGCTCAGGTCCTGTTGTGGGGTAGACCAGGCTCAGGGAAAAGGGGGGTTTGGATTAGGCTTGGGTGAGCTTTGCTCCCACAACCAGTCGCTGAAGGAGGTCTTCTTGGCTGGTTTTTGGTGTGACCGAATCGCAACTTTGACCTTTGAGAACCAAATGCCTTTTCCATTACATAAACCTAAAGGTGACTAAGGGGGTTGAACAATAGTTGCCCAAGCCTGAGCGTAGGGACCCCGCTAAAGACCCCGGGCTCAAATAAGTTGCCACGTGTGCGAAGTAAGATGCCAACTAAGCTGCCCCATTATTTTTTTTGGGGCTCCAGGTTCCAGGGGTGGCTTGGTCCTTTCATTTTCCGGTTGATTCTGGTTTGTCATGGCATTTTCTGGTTTCTGGTGGTCCTTTTTCGTTCCTTGGCGCTTTATCTTGCTGGTGCTCAGGGGAGATCAGAAATGGAATGACCCCTGTAACCATCCGCTTCCTATCGTTTCCTTGATTCGGGAGTCCCAAAACGGTTCATTCCCCTATTCCCAACCTATGGCACCAGCAAGTGATCTGCTTTTGGCGGTTCATTTCGTCCTTGATTTGCTTTTGGCGTGCTGCTCAGGGAATGCGGGAAGGAGCGAAACCACCAGTATGGTTATTTTCGGGTCATTCCATTTCTCCTTCCCTGGTGGTTTTCTTTATATGGGACCAACGGGGTTCATTCCGTTTTTGTTTTTCTCCATCTCCTCTACCCCTCGCACCCGCACCCGCCGCGGCAGGCAGGGCTACGGGCTGGCCAGCCACCTGGGAGGCAGCTCCAGCTCCATGAGCGGCTTGTCGGCGACCCTGGGGGCCACCAACCACCACAGCTCCAGCGGCTGGAAGGCGGGGGCTGGGAGGGCGCTGGTGGCTTGGAGGAATCTTGCGAAACCGGTCTTTGGGAGTCGTCGAGGGTTTTGGGACAGGGGCTGGGGGGGTTCTTTCGAACACGTTTTTGGGAATTGCGGAGGGTGTTGGGAATGAGCGTTTGGGATCCCGGCAAAGCAAAACTCAACGGACGGTTCATAGGGGCATGTTTTGGGGAGGTGGGTGTGGCCGGCCAAGAAAAGGGGTGAGGGTTGGTTGGCAAAGATCGGCAACTCTTTTTTTGGCGATTTCTCCCTCAACAATTGGGGGGGGGGGGGGTCAGGACCTGCTCACACCCCCCAACTTCCCAAAAACCTGGGAGGGTGTCCTTTTACCCTCTGCCCTTGGGGATCTCATTACAAACAGAATGCCAGGCATGTTGGGCTTCTCATTTTCCTGATGGCTAAAAATGGTCTGCAAGCAGTAGAGTGTGAGTTCACGCACACTTTCGCATGTAACCAGGCTTGCCTCCTCCTCCTCCTCCTCCTCTGATGATAGGATATGTTCCTGTGGGTCATATGCGGTCCCTTTCCGGATGGTTTGCAACCAACCGTTTGAAAGGGTCTGATATGTGGTTTGATTGGTTTTATGCCAAGTCGATCATTCAGCGCCCAGTAGCCCAGTGGCTCAGTGGTGCCAATCTTCTCTTTTTGTGGATGGGTTTTCTGTAAATCCTTTTTCGCATGGCCACTGCGGCTTCTGAGAGGGGTCCAAGTGCGATTGTCAACCGCCCCGAGAACTCCCCTAACCCTTTGGGGCTTAACAGCCTTGTTATCAAGATCAACTAAGTCGCCAAGTAGAATAACTCAACAGTTGGGGTCCCATTTTCTGTTCTTTTTCTGGCGTTTGCAAGCCAGACAGACACTGGGGCTGTTTTCCTTTAACCTATCACCTGCAGGGTGACTTTGATGATATATTTGATGGCATAATCATGAGGCCAGGTTTGTCTTTGATGTCTCGAGGGGCCTCAGCCCAGATAAGGTTTGGGGGTGGCTTGGGGGAGCTCTGGAGTCAGAGGCTCCGTTCGAGCAACGGTTCCGGGATTGTTCCGGAGGTTCTGGGGTGGTCTGGCGCAGCCAAGTGAAAGGTTCAAGGAAGGTTTCGGAGGTTGCGGTGCAGGCCGGGTGAAAGGTTCAAGCTGTGCTTGTGTTTTTTCCGCATGCTGTTGGGGATATCACCTGGGCTTTTTTGGGGGTGTTAAACCTCTCCTTTTGAGCCACTTTAAAGCGCGTCTCCATTGGTGGGGTGACAGGAGAAATCTAGGGAATCTGGTTTAGAAAAACCGGTTTCTCGCAAAACCCACGGGCCGCATGATGAGGGCATCGCTCCAAGAAGGTTTTGGCCGGTCAGGAAATCACCGGGTGGTCCACCAACGGGGCCAACATGCCGCGAGCTTAGAAAGGGAGGCGGACCGGGATCAGCAGTCAAAGATGCGAATGATATGAATCCTACACACTTTCCGATATGATAATTAGATGCACAACCGTAGCAGATTACACGAAATATACGAAGCAGCTAAATGCACTACGATGTACACCATGAACCGTCCTCTTCCCAAACAACGTCGAGGGTTTCAAGGGCTTTGGCCCTACTGCAAGGAAGCGTACGTTTTGCCTGCAACCTATGGAAAGATGTGTCTTTGGGGGGTCTGAAGGGTCCTGGTGACGCATCTCGCCTGGTGCCAGGCGAGCCACAATCAAAACCTGGGTAGATGAAGGTTAGCAAGGGGCAGTCCCAGCCAGAAATAGCCGCGGGCGAGATCACTTGCCTGTGCGGGGTGGGAGGGGGAGGGGAGAATTACTTTCGCCAGTGACTTGAATTCAGAAGCTGTGCCGGTGCTCTTCCGGCGGACCGCTCGGGATGTGGTCCTTGGGAGTCCTCAGCATGTTGCTATGTCTGTGTACGTTGCGGATCTGGCAAGCACTTTGAATGTGTGCCGCCGAAGTGCACTTTTGGTGAACTTTTTTCAGGATTCGCTCACGCGTTGAAATGACCACGCTTGTTTATTGTTTCTGGCATTTCTAGTGGGGAACAAGAAC
>CAUJNA010002053.1:0-12500 GCA_963377175.1 Effrenium voratum | reverse complement strand
ACATCGCCAAGTTGCGGATGTTGCAGTTCGGTTTCGTGAGACTCGTCCGGCTTCTTCAGGTCTCCTGCAACTTGCGCCTGGACAATGCCAACGGGAACTACTTCCGGGTCCTGATTGCCATCGACGGAGCTTCCGGCTGCGAGTCGGGGTAGGTTCCTTTTATTGAGGGTACCTGGAGTCTCCATGAACTGTTTTTGAAGGGTCACAGAGACTCCCGCGACCCTTTCCCGGTGAAAAGGGATGCCAAAAGGAGAACCACAATCCATTCTCAGACAAACCGTCTTCAGCCTTTAATTCCCTCTTCGGTTGGAAATTGGAAATGCGATCGTTTCCGCAAGTTGAAACCTAACCCGCACAACGCTGGCTGTCGCGCTGCTGTCCAACCAACCAACCAACCAACCAACCAACCAACCAACCAACCAACCAACCAACCAACCAACCAACCAACCAACCAACCAACCAACCAACCAACCAACCAACCAACCAACCAACCAACCAACCAACCAACCAACCAACCAACCAACCAACCAACCAACCAACCAACCAACCAACCAACCAACCTAACCAACCAACCAACCAACCAACCAACCAACCAACCAACCAACCAACCAACCAACCAACCAACCAACCAACCAACCAACCAACAACCAACCAACCAACCAACCAACCAACCAACCAACCAACCAACCAACCAACCAACCAACCAACCAACCAACCAACCAACCAACCAACCAACCAACCAACCAACCAACCAACCAACCAACCAACCAACCAACCAACCAACCAACCAACCAACCAACCAACCAACCAACCAACCAACCAACCAACCAACCAACCAACCAACCAACCGAAAGATGGGCCTTTCCCTTTAAACCCCACAAACAGTCGAATCCTTTTTTTGCCGTGGCAATCAGCAAGGAAACGCGGACGTGTACAATGGGCTGCACACCATCCAGGTGCGTCAAGGGCTGAGCGCCCCAAACGTTGCGGCGATTTCGTTTGTAGGGGTTGGAACAGTTATAGTTAAAGAGGGGTTTTCAAAGTCACTTGTTTGGGGGGGACATTTTGGCCCACATGTATTCTTTGCAGGCCATGCTTTGCCATACCAGGTTGGAATCCCCTGCACTGCAAAGCTGTCATGGGACCGACCCACAGCGATCCGAAGCCGCAAAGGCGTTCTGGCTTCAAGACGTTTGAACCCCTCAACCCGCTCGGGCTCCTGAAGAGATACCTGCTTTGGCCATTTGAAAGGGTCACCCACCAGCTTTGGGGAAATGTTCAGAACTAAATTCGAGAACGCCTGCAGCAACTCGTTTGGCAATGGCTAAGTCCCGACCCCTTTAAATTCTTTCGGCCCTTGGATTTAGTTTTGCGCAGCAATCCAGGGATCTATCCGGAATCTACCCCAACTGATCGATTTGGTCAAGCTGTGACCCCTTGAGGTCCCTGAAATATGGGTGTATAGTCTTCTTAGTTTAAATCTTAGCTGAAGTGTAAAGAAACTCGATTTGACAGACCATGCTGTGTAAATTATCATCTTAATAGAATCATTCAAATTTTAATTCTATTATAGCATACAAGTGGCGTCTGGATTCATTCCTTATCAAATCATGCTTCAACTGTAACTTAATTGTAATTTTCTATTGGGAAAGGATTCCCCTCTAGATTGTAAAGGTAAGATGTAATTTCCAGTAGGATTCTGAGCAAGTATTTCCTTATTGAATCCCATTTAAATCCTATTCAAACGGAATTTTAGAGAGCAGCCGTTGGTGGAGACGTGAATTGAGAACAACAACAAAACACTGTGCTTTGCGGTGTTTTCTGACCGCGGTAGAGCTGGGACTGGCACCATTTCGGGACCTCCTTTCCTTCTGAAATCTACTTAGTATCTTTATCATCAAATTTTACTCAATTTCTAGCTGAAATAACATGCAAATTGTTAAGGGACGACTCCAATCATGTTTTTTAGTTTTTACCTTAAATGCTACACGGGAGTGCCTTTCCATAGAATGGACCTTACAAATCAGTCAGCTTCTAAACAACATGCGCTTTAAACATGTTCGGGACCTCTAGTTTCTTTCCTTCTGGATTCTACTTGATATATTCATCAAGTTCTAGTTAATATCTATCTCACATTAAATATATTTTAATAATAAGGAACAAATCCAAAAAGATCATTTTCAGTTGAAACTATAATTTAAACGATGAGTATTCTATTTCAACATAAATGCTACACAGGATCTCATTTTCAATCGAATTGTTTTAGCAAAACAGTAGACATTTAAACAACATGTGTTGAAGCATTTGGGGACCTCTATTTTCTTTCTTATGAACTCTACTTAATTCATATTATCAAACTCTACTCGCATAATTCTGATTAAAATTAAGCAGAATGTAGCAAGGAACGAGTCCAACCAGAGGAAACCATCTCAAACTTAATGTACTGGGGCTTGGAGGTGAACTACACCGCACTTCACAGAAGCTCTTGAAACAGGCCGGAAGAGCTACAGTACAAAAACAGCTCGAGACAACCAACACAAAACATATTATTGCCCCCCCCCCCCCCCAAGTCAGGACAGCTGATCGAGTCTTGTTTGTGTGCTTTTTGCTGGTTTTCTCGAGGTTTTTCACACGTTTCCAAAGAAATACGAAAACCTTGAGAAAACCAAAAAACAAACAAAGACACACAAACAAGACTACCCCCCCCCCCGCCCGCCCCCAAGTCAGGACAGCTGACACAGTCTTGTTTTTCCGGTTTTCTCGAGGTTTTTCACTTTTCTAGAAAAATAAAACGCACGCTCAGTGTGACCTGTTCTGTGTTTAAAGGGAAAGCAGCAGCACAACCACGGCCATTTTGGGGGTCCCCCAAAAACAAAGCCACACTCATTTGCTTTAGCACAAGACGGATCGCAAACGGACCGGACATTGGATGTTTCCCCTGGCCAGGCTGCTCTTTCTGTGTTTCTTCGCTCGCGTCAATTCTGTCGGGGATGGACATCAGTCGGCGTGACTCCAGTGGTTTCTGGGTGGGACTCCAGCACTCCCTCCAAAGATAGGGGCTACACCGCCTCGGTGGAATACGGCGAAAAGGGGTTGCTCCAAGCCTTGACCAAGCCCTTCCATTTGTCCTTAAAAGTAATTCCGTCTTATTTTCTCTTGTTGGTTGCAAAAGCAATCCATCGCTAGATTCCTTACCGTTTTCAAGGACATATTCGCAAATGGAAGAATTTGGCTTTGCTTTCCAGGGCCGCCACGTTTCTACTCTGCGAGGGATTTCGGGCTGGGTTCAAGGGATGAGCAACGAGCAGGAGATTACTATTTACCCACTTACCAGCGAGCAAACGAGCCAAATGGATATGTCCAATCACCAGCCAGAATACTTGATTGCTATTGGCTTGGATCTTGGGACTTTTCCATTGGACCCACAAAAAGTTAAACCTCTTGTAGAGGGCCAAGAAAAGGGGTAGTAGGACCCTTGAACACTTTAACTACACTTTAGCATAAGAACCACGAGTTTTGTCTAAAATCAAGGTCGTTTTAGAATGCGAACCCTATCATACATACGTGCGATGCGTTACCCTTGTGAGGCTTACTTCAGAGTCACTGGATTTGTCCTCCCAAAGTTCCAATTGACTTCCCAACATGCCACTTTTGGAGTTCCCACTTCCCCGGGTGCAAGTAGATTTCTAAACCCAGTGAACAAAATTTTAGGCCGGGCTGTTCCAATCCGCCAGATACTTGCCTTTCGAAACGATTCCGCCCTTCCCGGTTTCCCAATGATGGAAGTCATCGGATTAGCCACCCCTCCGCTTGAAAACAGCCTTATTTGGCGGCATTTCCACAGCCTCAGACAGGAGAGCAGAATGCCTGAAGCCAAGCAACGGCTCACTTCTGGGAACCTCCTGAGACGAAGTAAATTGAGGGGCTGCTGTTCTTTTCAGAGCCAAGGATCATCAAAACCGCGCAGTTTCCGGTGGGTTAAGCCATTTAAGATCGCTTTCGTGAAGGCTTGAAGGGATCCACTCACGTGAGACGAAGTAAATGGGACTCCCTTGGCCCAGGATACTGGAGCCAAGGAACCGTTTTCGGAGCCAGGCATTAAGATCCGTCGGAGCCAAGGAGCGAAGCCACTCAGTTTTCGGTGGGTTGGAAACGATTGCCAGGGCAGACCCGGCAAGCCTTACTACACCTTGCCGGTGATGGGCACCGTGAAGCTGTCAGCAGGATCGACTCGGATCTGATAGGAAATGGGTTTGAGGGTACCCTGTAAAAGAACATCCACCCATGTTTGGAGGTGCCAAAAGGCTTTGTTGTCTGACCCTGGTTGCTTGCTTAAGGGCAAAAGGACGCCAACTAGTATGGGATTCCTCATTTTGAGACCACCGCTTCTGATTCGGTGAGCTGAGCTGGCTCTCGTGAAGCTTGCAAAGGGAACTGTGCCGCGATCCGTCACCCACCCTCTGGATTTGTTTTTTGGGGGGGAGGGGTTGGGAACCCTGATGGCCGTCTAGGTCTCCCAGTAGTGCCCTTTTACCCTTTTTTTACTAAAATAGACTGCAGAAAAAGAAACGGCAAACGAGAACTCCCCCCCCCGCGGCTGCCTTGATTTTCAAGAGGGTCTGGCTCCAAATTAAAGAGCTGGGGTTACGCGGGTTTTAGTCTTTGGTTCCATTTGCCAAGGTGCCATTTTGGTACCACTGTTTTGAGCCAGCCAAGCTAAGAGACTGGAGGAAAGGCCTGGTTGCGGACACAGTTTTTGGGTAATACGGAATTAGGTAAACGAGGTAGGCACACCCCCAAAACGGGGACCCCGTTGACAAACGAGGTCAATGCGTCCAAATGAGTGGTTGGAGAACGCGGTGGGACCATCCAACTTCTTCCCCATGATGTTTTCCTGATATGCATTATTCTTGCTGACTTTCCACTCAGCTAACCCCTGGTTGGTTTGGACTGGTGGTTTCGGGATTTGAGCCCCTGACCTTTGTAGGTACGTGGGAAACCAATTCCGCAACACCTCACCACTCCAAGCCTGACCCACGCCAACCGAGACTTTGAAGACACTTGCCGTGACTTGCGAGGCCTTTGGTCCCAGTGCTAGAAACATCCCTCGAACATTAGTTGCCAGAAGCTGTAGACCGCTCTTGTTTTAGGTCCAGGGTGCGCTGGAGACCAACCCCCCCCCAAAAAAAAAGAAAGTCCTAAGAGCGTCCTGGCGTAAAAGCTCCCAAACGCCATCGTGTCCGAATTTTGGTTTCATTCTATCCTCTCGCAACCTGCCAGCTGCCCAGGGCAGTACGTGTCCTGCTGGGCCTACAGCAACTCGGACACCTCCTGGTCCATCCAGCGCGAGAGCGGCTTCTCCGTGGCCTTCCTGGGGGATGCGCCGCGCTTGGCACGCGAGACGCGCGAGCGCGCGAGCGGCGGATTTGAGGGGTCAAGGGGTCCGGCCGATTGGGATCCCGAGGCGGCGATAGGGAAGTGAAAACATTGGGGATCCCCGCAAGGAAACTTGCGAGAGGCGGATGGTTGATTCAGTGATTCCATTTCTTTCAATTCCTGCCTATCGCGCCAGCAAGCTTTTCCAGACCGGAGCGCAAGCGCTTTCGAAGGGAGGCTTTCCAACACAAGTACACACACACAAACACAAACACAAACACACACACACAAACACAAACACAAACACAAACACAAACACACACACAAACACAAACACAAACACAAACAAAAACACAACACACAACACACAACACACAACACACCACACAAACACAAACACAAACACAAACACAAACACAAACACAAACAGAAGCACAAACACAAACACAAACACAAACACCAACAACCACAACCACAAAGCCACAAGACCACAAACCCACAAACCCACAAACACACAAACACAGACACACAAACACACAAATATATTAAATATACAAATATTAACATACAACATATAACATACACTGCTATTAAATATACAAACACATAAACATACAAACCTATTAAACTGTATAAATATATATAAACATAGATATTATTAAATATATAAATATAATATTAAATATTATTAAATATATTAAACACATAAACATATAAACATATTAAATATTATTAAATATACAAATATTATTACAAATATTATAAATATATAAGAATATTAAATATATAAATTACATATAAATATTATTATTAAATATACAAATACATAAATATAAATATACAAAATAAACATAAAATATTAAAACATACAAACATAATAAACATACAAACATATAACACATAAATACATAAACATATTATTATTATTATTAAATATTATTAAATATTATTAAGACACAAATAATATTAAGTATAAATAAATATAATAAATAAATACATAAATATTATTAAACATTACTAAATATGCAGACAACATTCATACAAACACAACCAAAAAACAGACAAACACACCAGAGTCCTTCCGAAATACATACACATGAACAGGCCTCGTAGTAGGAAAACTGTGTTGTGGCCATGGCCCCAGGAAGGCCTAAGTGCGAGCAAAAAACGCATGTTGTTACTGCAGGCAGTTTGCATGTTCTTTTCGACTTCAAGTTTAGTCTTTGACGGTCGTGTGGATTTCAACTCAGGCTGGTGCAGAGTTTGGCAATCACATCTTGCGCGGTGTTGTTTTGTTTGGTCACTCGGGACGAACCACAATGGTCCTTGGGCCCGGGTCATGCCCCACCGGGGTTCTCACCCGTGGTGGTGGTGCTGGGCTCGTCAGCCACGCAGTCTGCAATGGCCTTGACCTCAGCGAATTTCGCCCGTGGACTACATGTGGGCATAGCCCAAAACGAAATAGTTTTAGTCCACGTTGGCGGGCAATCAACAAATGGCACCCTGTCTCTGATTATGCTAAAACCCTAACAAGCGGAAATGAACGTGGTTTAGGACTTCCAGTTCCTTTTGAACATCTTGCCCAGAGCTTCGAATGTGACGCATGGAGCCAAAGTCCATTGAACCCCAGTTGGTCAGGGGAATCCTTTTTTGATCCATTGTCTCCGCGGGAAATTCACTACAGAACAAATGAAACAGTTGTGGAAATGCTTTGTCCCGGCAATGGATTGCTACCTCGGCCACAGTCCAAGCTGTATGCCCATTGCCTGGTCTGCAGCACACGGCCTGAGGGGGAACGCAAAGTAAGTGTTGAGCCAGACCAAGATGAGCCACTGGAATCAGGGAAGGTTATAGCCCGTCAAGGCCCCAGTCACAGGCATTGAATTGAAACAATCAGTTACGAGCAGGGGCCCCAATGCCTCTGATCGCATGGCAGCCTCCAGCAACAGCGATGGGAATCCCAGCGACAGCGATGACAATCCATTCTGTCGCTCGCCCGTTTTCATTGCGAGCTGGACCCCGATCTGAGCATTGGCGAGGCGGGGGACTCACACGCAGATGACCCGGTGGTGGACCCTGTGCCTGGCTCAGCCGCTCCATGTCTTCCAAAGCCATCTATGTCTGCATCCTTCGCTTTGCAGGTACTCCCTTGTTTTCCTGTGAGCCGATGGCAGCCGCGCGCTTTTTGGACAAGTTGGAGCGCCAGGCGTGCGTGGTGCTGGCAAACATGTACAGCAAGATAGACGCCCTGTCTGGCGAGCAGAAGAAAGCTCTTCGAAAGTGGCTGCAGGCACCCCAGGCAGACAAGACGGACATCACATCTCAGATTGTGGCAGGTTTGTCACATGTGCCTGCGCCAACTATCCACAACGCGGTGAAAGAGATTGTAGTCGGGCGGCGTGAGGCGCCTGCAGCGGCGCCGAAGGCGGCTCCTCAGTCAGCTTCGCGATCATCATCTGCGCGGCCAGGGCAGCGACAACCTGCAGACAGAGCCTGCAGAAGTCGGGCTTCGCAACGCCACCCGGGCAGCGCTTTGCTGCTTGACCTTGGGGCGGCCGAAAACGCACTACATCGGCGACCTGCACTTGATCAAGCTGTCCGGTGGCGACGTGGGGCGTGGACACCATTCTTGGAACTTTGTCGACGAGAATGGACACAACACGCTTTCACAGACACGGCCACTTTTTCCTGCCACAAACTGACCGTAAAGGTAAACAAGCGCAAGTGTCCATGAGCGTTCTTTCAAAGCCAACTCGCAAAGGGAGCTTCTCTGCCAAGGGCGGCCATCCACTTTTTTTTCGACCGCAGTTTGGGTTGCATGTGCCTCCGTAAGAGCGGTGTCTTTGTTCCACCCCGCCCCCCCCCCCCCCAAAAAAAAAGGCAAACAAACCAACGCTTGCCCAGACAAACCAACAAACCCCTTCAACAAACGGATGGTTCTACAAAAACTTGGAGTCTCCAATAATCTTTGCTTAAGGAAACGCAAAGGGAAACATTTGTTTGGCGGCCCCGACTTGCGAAACCCAAATCCTCAGCGCTTCGCCTGCAACAGTCGCTCAGCAAGCGAAGGCACACGAGCCTCCACGTCAGTCGCTGGCGCGACGTGTTCGTGCTTGACCAAGGTCCACTCAAGCCCCGGCTTCAGTTGGGCAGAATTTTTGCGACACGTGTGGAACCAGAAAGTGGTCCACATTGCATTGCGAATTGCAAGTCAAAAGTTTGGGAACTGCTGGATTTGCTACCAGTGATCAAACAGGTTAGCCTCAAGGACTTCAGGGGAAGGAAGAAACTCGAAACAAGGCTACGTGTCTCTGATGAAAAGGTTAGGGCCTGTTTCTTGGGCTTTCGAGGAGTTTGAAGGCTCGCAAACCAAATGAAGCATTTTGACTATACTGCTTTTACATTTTGACCAGACCGCTGCCTTGATCAAAGGCTTCCACTCCGGGAAAGCCAATGATTTTCGCCAACTCAACAAGCTCGGCAAGGGGGTCTGGTGTATTCCCCATGAAACTAACCCGAAACGGGCGCTTCCAACACAAACAGACCCATTTTAGATATCTTCAGCTTCAGAAGTTTCCCTGCCATGGTCCGTGCCACTTGCGATGGGCCGAGCGCTATTTTCGCCTGATATAACGCGCCGCCCCCCTCGTGCCAGCGGACGCTCCGCGTATATACGCCTGATACAAGGCGCCCCCCCTCAACGGACGCTCCGCGCTATATACGCCTGATATAGCGCGGAAGACCCTTTACCATGTCCAGTTGCCATCTCCGGTGCACAATTGAGCACCTTGTTCCGCAGCAAATTGTGCACCGGAGATGGCTACTGGACGTGGGGCGAGGTCTTCCGTGCAATACTCGGCGTATACAGCGCGAGTGCTCGTGCCAACATACGCTTCAGATAAGGCCCCCCCGCACGCCAGCGGATGCTCCGCGCTATATACACCTTATATAAGGCGGCGCCCCCCACATGCCAGCGGATGCCCCGCGCTATATACGCCTGATATAAGGTGCCGCCCCCCCGCCCGCGCGCCAGCGGATGCTCCGCGCTATATACGCCTCAAGGAAAAAGCGCCACCCCCCGCGCGCCAGCGGATGCTCCGCGCTTTGCACGCCTGATATGAGGGCACAGGCCTTCCCCAACATCTGAGTGTAGGGGTCATTCCCTCCTTCCCAGCTCAAGCAGCGCAGATTAAACATCATCAAGACAACCAACAAACGACAGATCCGATGTTGTTCCCGCACTTACGTCGCCTGGAAGGCTTTTTCTGGGACCTTGAGGGGCAGCGTCGCCACCGGAGTCTGCGTGCAAGCGCTTCGGTCGGCGCCAGACTCCCACCCTGAACACTGCACGCACATGCTCAAAATTCATTAATTATTTTGGTTTCAGGAGGAAGGCTTTCTTCGGGCAAAACCCCATTGGGCACACAAGAATCACAACGCTCGAACTTTCCCACCCCACACAACAGGACTTCACCACACCGCTTGGAACACCACAGGCCAGAAACCGGCACACTCACATCTGGGAAGTTATTTTTGACAGCGGCTGACATTGGAAGTTCAGCGTCCATTGCGTATCAGGGTCAAAAGATAGAAGAGAGCAAGCAACGCGCGACCCCTTCCCCACTGACACACTTACATCAGGGAAGTTGTTTTTCATAACGCTTGACATTGAAAGTTCAGCGCGCCCTTGCACTTTGCAATCCAGACAAGAAGGAACAAGCATCGTGTTGCCCTTGCCTCATTGGCGCGCTCGCATCAGGAAGGTTGCTTTTTGTCAACGTCTGACATTCAAAGTATCACGCGGTCCTTTTGCACCGTTGAAAAGATAGGCCTGGGTCCCCTCCTCCAGTCCCCAGCAGCCTGCACTTCCGGACAAGATGATGTCCAGTGGTGTTCGCCTTTCGCAGCAGAGGAACATGAAATATGGGCTTGGCTTCTGTTGAGGGCGAATAGCAGTGAATCGTGGCTTTGGTGGGATCGCAGGAAGGTCTGCAAATGTCCAACTTCGCATATTCGAATTTCAGAATACGTGGTGCTGGCAGGCGAAGCATTTTCATTTGCTCGAAGCAGACTCCAGGACTGTGGCTTGACTCTCGTAGAGAGAGACTTTCAACATGCCACCAATACTTTCATGCAGCTGTCCAGGCCGGGCTGCCTTGTGTATGCGAAACAGACAAGTCATGAGCTGCGCTGACAACTTGCTGGCAGAACTTCTGTTCCTGCTCAGTACTCAAAAGAGCGCAGCGGAGCATTCGGGAAGGTAGCTCCTTCAGATGCAAGAAGACCCGAAGCCCTCTTTTTAACACCACCTGCGGCAAAGTGGCAGCGTGTCAGATAAGAAAATGGGACTGCGCCGTCGCGAACAGCGCGCAGATAGCAGAGAAGTCACATGGCGTGTGGGGCTGAGCACAGGTTGGCCTCGACATGCTGGAAACATGGACACGTGTTCTTTCCATCCCGCACCCCGTTAAACACTCTGACGATTGGCATCATGAAAGTCCAGGCACCCAACGTCTTGCTTCCCAGCGCTGGTATGCATGTCGCGCGCTCCGGAGCGCGCTGCTGCGCGTACATTCCCAGCGTGCGCCAGAGCGGTCCAATGAGCAGTATGACTCAGAAGTCATTAAATGTAGCTTGGCCACGCGCACGGGGCTCTGTCCAGCGTCTTGCTTCCCTCCGCTGGTATTCATGTTGCGCGCTCCAGAGCGCGCGGCTGGGCGTATGCGTTTTACTTGCGTGCACCAGAGCATCTCCACTTTGATGACTCACTCAGTAGTCATTGAATGTAGCTTTAGCATGCACGTGGGCTTCGTCCAACACCTGGCTTCCCAGCGCTGGTAATCACTGGTATGCTTGCTGCACGCTCCGGAGCGCGCAGCTGCGCGTGTGCGTTTTCGCAATATGGCTCAGAAGTCACGCTGTTTTTTTCGCACGCGCGTAGGGCTCCGTCCAGCACTGGTGTCCATGTTGCGCGCTCCCGAGCGCGCAGCTACGCGTATGTTTTATTTGTGTGCAGCAACGCGTCTCCACTTTTGTAGCGCACGCAAAAGCTTCGTCCAACGTCTTGCTTCCCAGCGCTGTTATCCATGTTGCGCGCTCCGGAGCGCGCTGATGCGCGTACGCTTCCTGCGCGCACCACACCGTTTCCAATGAGCAGTATCACTCGGAAGCAAAAAATGTTGCAGTAGCACGTGTGGGGCTCGGTCCAACGTCTTGCTTCCCAGCACTGGTGTCCATGTTGCGCGCTCCAGAGCGTCTCGATTTTGATGACTAAGTGAGCAGGCGTTGAGTGTAGCTGTTTTGCGCGCTCCGGAGCGCGCAGCTGCGCGTACATTTCCTGCGCGTACATGAGCGTCCATTCTCGTCGATGCGGCCGTGTCAAGTTGCGCAACGTGTCCATTCTCCCGGCGAGCCCCTTCTACCCAAACTCGTGCTGTGTCACGTTTCCCCTTAGCTCCCCCTGACCCTGCCCCCTTTTTTCGCACTCTCCGTGCAGGAATGTGGCCGTGATCTTCAAGATGATTTTGACGGAGATGCCTGAGCCGAAGCCGAATAAGGAGTGGCAGTGGCAAGCAGTTAGTGCCTCAGGGCGCGGTTCTCTGGTCCACGAAGAGAATCAACATGTCTCGACGTGGTGAGATGTTGTGAAAATCCTTCGCCAATGGGGCGGTTAGGGGGCGACGAGATTGCAACGCAATCCTGCTCGAAAAAAGGAGCATGCGCTCAGCAGTGACCAGATCTACAGTAAACATATATCCATACCACCCAATCCCAAAGGCAAGGTTTTCCTACTACGTAGCCTCCCCCCCCGGAAGCCCTCTGCACACAAACGCACAAACGCACAAAAACACAAACACACAAACACACAAACACACAAGCACACAAACACACAAACACACAAACACACAAACACACAAACACACAAACACACAAACACACAAACACACAAACACACAAACACACCAACACAAAAACACACAAACACAAAAACACACAAACACACAAACACACAAACACACAAACACACAAACACACAAACACACAAACACACAAACACACAAACACACAAACACACAAACACACAAACACACAAACACACAAACACACAAACACACAAACACACA